>QMIH01001701.1:89363-102377 GCA_003987875.1 Clarias batrachus | reverse complement strand
AACCATAATTAAAAACACCTGATCCAACTAAACAAGTCATTAAGGCTTATTTGAAAACTACATGGTATGTATGTTGGAGCAGGGTTGGAACAAAACTCTGTGGGGCTGCGTCCCTCCAGGAACTGAGTTTGAGACCCCTGGTGTAGGGCCTCCTTCTGCAGCCATACATCATCAATTCGTCTTGGGAATGACAGATACAAGTCCTGCACACTGGCCAGAGGGATTTTCAGCCATTCGTCTTGCAGGATAGTGGCCAGGTCACTACGTGATGCTGGTGGAGGAAAACGATTCCTGACTCGCTCCTCCAAAACACCTTAAAGCAGGGGTCTCAAACTCAGTTTGAACAGTTCAGCCCTACAGAGTTTTGTTCCAACCCTGCTCCAACATACATACCATGTAGTTTTCAAATAAGCCTTAATGACCTGTTTAGTTGGATCAGGTGTTTTTAATTATGCTTGGAACAAAACTCTGTAGGGCTGCGGCCCTCCAGGAACTGAGTTTGAGACCCCTGCCTTAAAGTGTCTCAATAATATTTAGATCTGGTGACTGTGCAGGCCATGGGAGATGTTCAACTTCACTTTCATGCTCATCAAACCACCCAGTCTTGCTGTGTGTTTTGGTGTATTATCATCCTGATACACAGCACCGCCTTCAGGATACAATGTTTGAACCATTGGGTGCACATAGTCCTCCTGAATGGTTCGGTAGTCCTCGGCAGCAACCCGTCCATCTAGCACAAGTATTGGGACTAGGGAATGCCATGATATTTCAGCCCAAACCATCACTGATCCACCCCCCATGCTTCACTATGCGCATGCAACAGTCTGGGTGGTACGCTTCTTTGGGGCTTCTCTTCTCAATGTACAGTTTTGGTGGAAACATGAGAGTTGAGGTCCACATTTAATTCTGCAGTGAGTTGGGCAGCTGTGGTTTTGTGTCTTTTGGGTTCAATCCGGGTTAGCACCCGGACATCCCATTCACAGGCAGCTTCCTCTTGCGTCCATAGTTACCCCTGTTGGATGTGGTTTGGCCTTCTTGGTGGCATGCTGACATTACCCTGGATACCGTGGCTCTTGATGGATCACAAAAACTTGCTGTCTTGGTCACAGATACGCCAGCGAGATGTGCACATATATATATATTTAATGTGTGTATACACACCTGGATAGTATATGGATATGCATTGTAATTTTAATGCGGAGACACCTGTAAGAGTTAAACATAATGAAAAATGAACAGGCCTGAACTTGTGTTTCGTACCTGTAGCGTGACAGCAGTAATGCGGAGAAATAAAGTGCAAAAGCTTAACTATGTCAGGTCAGTGGTTCAGCTTGAAGTCCAACATGACGTTACAACCAAACAGGTTACACCACAACTCTCTCTGCATCAATTTACTGCAATATACAGCTTTTTCTCCTAATATCTCACCGATTTATAATTTATTTATATAATTACTGAGTATGTAACAATTTGGTGACCTTCATGTAATCTGTGCTTAACTCAACAAGAAGAAGATTTAAGAAATGATGTGAATACTTTTTTTAAATAAATGAACAGTGGCGGCTGGTGCATAAATTTTTTTATTTGGGGGGGGGGGGGCAAACAAAATTAAACTTTTAATATTCGCCCGTAAATAGGTATTAATCAGGTGATTGCGCATCATTACTACTAGCATAAAATAAAGGCATGACTCGCATCACATCCAGTCAGCGTGGCCGCTTGCCATAAGAAGTGCTGGAAGACTCGTTGAGAATGGTCCAATCACATGAGCCCAAATATTTAAAAACAATATGATTCGCGAAGAACAAAAGTGGCGGCTTCAGGGCGCACTGTGCTGCGCCCGAAGGACGATTTGAAAAGATCCAATTAGAGCTCAGCCTCAGGTCACATGCTTTTCAAAGATTTACGTGTCCACATAGACACTCGTTTGTCCGGCGCCCCGCGTACACGAACACAAATGAACGTAATACAGTTTAGATTGTTTTTAATTGCAAATAAATACAGCGGAATATTGTGACTAAATGACTTTATTTCATTATTAAAATGAGTAATTATGTTAAATAATTACATGTTTAAGTAGCATTCTTCTCTGCCTAACTTTAAGGGGGGCGGCGGTATTGACCGGCCGCCACTGTAAATTAATAATGGAATGCAKCCAGTTGTAGTACATAGTGCAAGTAATGCAGTAAAAAAAAAATTGGGGTAATATAATAATTGATGTTAATATGGTAATATTACTATTTTTGCGCAACCCCATGAACCCTTCTTTATTAAAATAAGTAATCAAGGAGCACATCTTTCATGACAAGTTCCTTCCCCATTAAAAGAGTGACATAACGGCACCATGGCATCGCTAATCATTAACAATAAAGCTACTTTAAAAAATCCTCAAGCACTAGTTAAAGCTGGACTGTTGTCACTTGCATCACATCCTACACCGAAATGAAATTCATGTAATCGTCTAACAAATTCAAATGCACTTACTGTTTCACCCCTAATATTCACCGTTTATAAAAATTATTTCTTCTTTTCTTTCTCCTGTCCATCTCTGTAGTGAATGGTAGTGTCTATAAAGGGTATGTCCCTTCAGGAGAGAGGTGCCAATGTCCATCAGGATTAATCACACTGCAGGGGGGTCACTGCGCCGATCACAGAGGAACACACTCGCCACCAGGTCTGTGCCCCCACAACACACTAACGTGTGCATGTGTATTTCCTAATCTGTGTGAAAAGCTGTATGATCTACTTCATCACTTGTTAGAAGGAGGACAGTGTGTAGTAAGGTTTGTCATAATATTTAGAACTTTAATTCAGTGCCAATAGAGTATTATAATGATTAATACCAAAAATATAATATGGCCAAAGCTTGCACTGGTGCAATTCTAAAAAAAAATCAGCTTGCTGTTCCTATAAAGTCATTTCTTTCTTTTAATATAAACCATATTTTTTTTTAATTAACAAATTTCATAGAGTATAGTGGTATAGGGCTTACATTTGCCGAACATCACACGTTTGCCCCAAATACGCACAAAAATGTGATGGTTGTAGCCCAATACTATATGACAGTGTACCATTTTTAAAATGTTTAAAATCAGGGGTAGCTATACTTTAAACAGCACCAATTCATAATTTGAAGTTAAWTTTTTTTGTCATGTTTACCAACTATGTGTTTATGTCTGTTATTTATTTATTTTGCTCTAAGTTTAGGCTAAATTATTTTATCACAGGTAGTCATGCTAGCCATGTATATACTGCTAGCCCTTATAAGCCAGATGTTCTACTGTAAAAAGTTTGAGAATTGCTGTTTTAGTTTTGTGTGTAAACTGTCTGCTTCAGCTGCAAGATAAGTTCTAACATGTCCAAACCTTGATCGTTGAAATTGCAAGAAAGATTAAGGCTTAGGGCATGAATTAGCTATTCACTTATTGTGTGTAAAACGTATGCCAGTGAAATACAATACAGAGAATATAGTTCCTGTGAATGCTACTTTGCTTACCCGCTGTATGATTTATGAAATGTTTTGTGTAAGTGTAAATCAGGTGATTGATTTTTTTTTTATTACTTTTATGTTGTAACTACTCTGCAGGTCGCAGTCCGAACAAACCAAACAAAAAACAAATTCCCCTCCTGACAGTAGACGGTCATATACTAAAGCTTCCAAAACCCCGCCCACACCTGCAGCTGGCTCCTCGCGTGGCCACGCACCCAGAAGGTATCATCATCGTAACTCAAATCTTGTTCATATATTATTGCATACTGTAAATAAAGAATCCTCCCTAATCTCTCTCTCTCTCCCTCTCTCTGCAGAAACAGTCTTTCTCTGTCTTCACTAAGTCACTCTGTATCTGACCCGGATTTGGAGGCAGCTGGTAGCTCCGGCCAACACGAGTCGCGTGAAGTCAGCAACAGCCGCACCCTCAAACGTAGCTCTGCGGCTGACCACAACAACACCTCCTACTCGCCCAGCCCGGCCAAGCGGCCCAAAGCTCCAGCCCCCGAGAGCGCTGAGCAGTCGGAACCTGCTAACCCTACCGCTGACTCCGCCCCCGAGTCCCCACCCACAGGCAGGTCCAAAAAGCGACGCCTGGCATCCGAACCTCCAACTAGCAGGACACTAAACAGGAAGAGCAGCACGTGCCCTGCAACTAGCTCCTCCCACAAACGTAAAAAGGCAGACGCCCCTTTTAGCTCTTCTTCTTCCTCCTCGTTTTCTTCCTCCTCCTCAGTTTTATCCGGCTCGAGCAGCGAGCAGGCCAGCCGCTCATCCAAACCCTCCAAACTGGCGTCCAAATCGGCCGCCTCGGCCAAATCTGTGACCGACTCCGCTTCTTCCTCTTCCGCCTCGTCTTCATCCTTCACTTCCTCCTCCTCCTCCTCCTCTTCTGTGGTGGTTGCGGGTGCCAGCGGCTGTGGTGCCCCGCCCTCACAGGGCGCCCGGCTCAAGCAGGGTAAAGATCAGAGCAAGTCGAGGCGCTCCCGCTCCGCTTCTTCGCCCTCTCCTCGCCGCAGCAGTCGTGACAAAGAGCACAGCAAATCCAGCGCAGCTGCCTCTAAATTCGATTGGACAAGCCGCTTCAGTCCCAGAGTGAATTTGCCGAAACCTAGACTCACCCTGCCTGGATCCTCCAAACCCGAAACGCCCTCGGGGTCCAGCAAGCCCGGACCGAGTGGACTGCAGGCCAAACTTGCCAGTGAGTCTCACACTCTCAATTAAGKTCTTCATATTCAGTAACATCACACTTGTTTACAGAATTCTCGTTTAACAAAATAAACAGAACTGCTGTCCTGTTTATTTAGCTTGCTGTTGAAGTGTCAGTGGTATACATATCTAAGCAGAGAGTAGAATGGGTGTTTGTGAGAGGGGAAACAAAATGTCAGATCAAATATGATGAAGCTGAATCTTTAGTCCAAATCAAATCAGTTAAAGTCAAATTTGMATGGAAAGTCAGCCTAAACTTTGCCTATTAATGTTAATCTTAACACATTATACGTAGTGTAAACACCCGAAGACTTCCCAGTGTCTGTCAATATTACGTCACCAGAGTTTTTCCTCGAAGGTATCTCGGCTATCTGAGTAAATATAAACAMAGGCTACCTTCACATTACCAGCCTGAAGTGACTCAATTCCGATTTATTTATTTATTTATTTTTACTCTAATGTGACCTGGATCTGATTTTGTTCTGACGGAGTGCAAAAATCTAATGTTTTTCAGTATCTGAGTCACTATATCCGATATCCAGTCATGCGAATGAGAACAGGCAGTTTGCAATTCATGTGACATTTTTGTGCTAACCAGCAATAATACATGCTTATTAGAATATATTTTATTATTGGAAGTAATATTTTAGTGTTCTCCTGAGCTATAACACTGACCGCGGCACTACAGGGTCTGCTGTTCTAGGAAAATGGCAAGCTGTGATGAAACRTTGTATATTAAAAATCAAAGTTAATAATTTTTTTTAAAGGTTTTTTTTTTTTTTGATGACGATACACAATCAGTTAGTAATAGTTTAAGACCGATTTGCATGATGATGAACAGCCTGACCAACCTAATTTCCCTATTCATGAACAATACAGCTGTACAAGGTAACCTTCTCACATTACCACCGTTTTTCTTTCAATACAGCTGTCATTTTGTTACCTTCTCTCTCTAGACAGAAACACTATATAAATATTGTCTAGAAAAATTATGATCATAAATGTTTTCGCAGAGCGCCTCACTAGTTGGAAAGATACAGTACCTAGAAAATATTTAGTTTTTACTGATTAAACAACTTGTAATTTGCCAATTATTACAAAAAATTTAATTACTAACCCCCTCCCTTTTTTTAAAAAGCAACTTGCTGTATTTGCTAAGAATTCCTCTAGATTTTATTAAGGACATTTTACACTGTTTTCTTGATAATCAATAATATTATAAACATCATACTAGCATTAGTAGTAAAGTGTTTCCAGAAATAGTTAAAACGTTAAAGTTAATAATAAGCTGATCGGCTATAATGTAATCAGTGATTGTTATTTCAGGTTGATGCCCACATCCATGTGCTGTCTTTCTGTACAGCAAAACTTGCTGCCTTACTTATTAATGCAAAGAAACCAAATATTCCTCGTATTAGTTTCCGGTTGAGTATCTTGCAGCTTGTTTATGCTAAGTTGTACCTCTTTCGTCGCCAGCTATATACAAACTCCCTGTTTAAAGTAGATTATTAAATCCGTCATAACGGCACTTACTCAACTTTCAGATTCTAGCGTGTAACAATGTGCTCTCAGTTTGGGTATTTGACACGCCCTCACCTCGGACTGCTGCGGATGTTTGTTTCTTTCTATTAGCACCTGAGTTTCGGAACATGTAAGACAAAATGGTTTCACACGTCCCGTAGGAAGACTAAACATGCATTGATCTGCCCACGCGTTTGTGACGGGTCAGTTTTTATAGTCTACTTAGACTTTTGTTGAGTAAGCCGTGCTGTGCCGTTTGTTTGTGTTTCCTGAATATTTGGCCGCTTTGTAGATGCATTACAGTAGTTTGTGTCTTCTGTGTACTGTGTATTTATGGTAAACTGTTGCATGGATGGGCTCTGGTGATTGACGTGTTTAGTCACGCCCACCTCGAGGGGAAAATACTATTATATTAACTATGCTATTATATTTGTCCAAAAAAAGCGCTGGCTGCTGTGATGTAATCTGGCACAAAACTGCTCATAGCCTCCCTTCTACTGGAAGTGATTTTTTAATTTATGGCGCAGATTTAATTTCAGGCAAATACCGAAGGACTGGCAAAATTCAATTCGAATTTTGAATAAAAATTGAATTCAATTACATTCTCTCCCGCCAGTGATGTGACTAAATTGGCTGGACAAATGTACAAACAAACAGATTTTTTCTGATACTGGTTTCTGGCCTTCAATCGAAATGAAATGTATAAGATAAGAGATTGAAATAGTTCTGATGATGTACAGACAAAACCTTTCTTTTATTTATGTAATATGTGCTGTTAAAGTATATATATTTTTTAAAGTATTTATTTATTTTTAATATAAAGAGGTCACTTAAAATTCTTTTTTCAATTGACCTCAGTGATGTCTTTCAAGCGCATCATGTGTTTTTTATTATTATTTTTATAATTATACTGCTGTTACCCAACTGGTGGTTTATTCATGGTCTTCAGGCTCCTGGATATATCTAAGGTAGATTAAAAAGAATTCATGGTCTATGGATCCTTTTTTATTTATTTATTTTTTGTCCCACATCAAAAATATTAWATATTTAAAATGTTTTTTTTTTTTTCTTTTCCTCAGGACATTTTATTGACACTAAGGTATTATGTTGCCTGCAAACATTTAAAAAGATCATTTAAAAAGATCATTTTATTGATCAACTGGTGGTAATTCTTAGAATTTGTACTCATTTTGATCAGATTAATCCTCCTAAAACAGCTCATCTCACCACCACCACCACGTTCTCAGCATCATTCTGCGGCCAGTGGCGATACTCAGGTCATGTTTTTTTTCCTCACCTACACCCAACCTGAGCTGACACACGCTCTCTAATAATGCGCTCTATGATGTGCAAATCAAACACTGGCCTGCTAAATCTTTAAAAAAAAACACCATGTGCTGTATTAACACTAGACTGATAAGAACCGCGCAGACAGTGAGGGAGTGTTTTTCTCTCCTGTTTTTCAGATGCGGGAGGATCTAATAAATATAGTAAATGAAAAATAAAATGAATAACCAGTTCYTTCTTTATGACAAAAGCATAACGAGTTTTTACACTGGCGGCGTAAGCTCTGTGTAAACAAAAGCTATGGATGCCATTCAGGGGGAAACATTACGTCTTAAATAATAAAGTGTGTGTGTGTGTGTGTGTAATGAGAGAGTGAAAGTATTAACTGAATAGACCACCCGAACCCACCTCACCTGTGGTGTCGTTTTCGCTAGTAGCCAGCCTCATAAAACATGATTTCCAAACCATTGTTTCTCACAAAAAAGTGTGCGGAAGGTTGACTGACTCCTTATAAATATCGCCATAAACAAGCTAGCTACTTGGTTAGCCTGAGGCTGACCTTGCCGAGCACCAGAAAAGTTGAGGCCAGGTGGCTCTCCTGTAGAGTAAGCAGAAGTGGCATGGTGGCTTGCGTCCCACTTTTTTGCGTGCGTTTGTGTCTGCACACCCCTGTCCAGAGAAGCAGGAGAAAGAACTCGCAGTTTTAGCAAAACAAAGACTTTAAAAAAAAAAATTGTTTTAATTACATGGGACAAACATTTTCCCAGGATGTGGTGGAAAGCCCTCTGAAATTTATTCGGCAAATAGAAAATCTACTTGTACTTGAAGGAGAAATCCCAAACTGAAGTTTCTCCCGTGAAGGGCAGCTTACTGTTGCAAACTGTTGCATTTCTTTCATGAATGTGGAATAAACAAAATCATGCACATTTTACAGCTTCACTTTGTCAAGTCTTATAAAAGAATCCTTGTTATAATTTTAAGAAATTAAATTTCGGACATTTGAATTAATGCTAATGTTTTATATTTTACTGTCCGAGCTTCTGCAGAAATGTAATAAAAATCTTCTGATTAATCTGACKAGAGAATTCAGTTGCAGTTTTGTGTAGGAATAATTTAACATCTGTATTAAGCCCCTACTGATACTGAAACTAAACTGTTCAGGCCGTTTTTTGGTTGGATCTGAGTCAGCTGCTCAGCGCCGTCGTTATATCTCYGTGTGTCTGACTGGAGCTAGATGTGTGTCGGCTGTAAGCGGAGAACCGAATGTCCTCAGTTTTCAGGAGTGCTACATCAGCACCCTTGTAATTTACRTAGTGCGTCGTCTCTTCTGCATCTGACATTTTCACGCTTCAGTCTTTTGGTCTGCTGTTTAATGTTTCCTCCTATTTTGCTCAGGTTTATTCCTCTGTAGAGGCTTTGGGAAAGGCAGGGGACACTACAGCTTCCTCAGAGTTCACTCTCGACTTGATTGTTACCAACATGAATTATTAAGTGTGGCGCTAAAGCGATTATTCCACAGCTGGTGTCATTAGCTGTGTTTACACTCGGACTGAGGTGGTGGTGGTGGTGGTGGTGGTGGTGGTGATGAAGACTGGAAGCTCCTTTAGGTGCACACTTAAATCAGAGTAAAGTCTCTGTGGATCAAATATCTGTCTGTTTGAATTTAAAAAGGGGGGAAAAAAGTTTATTAATGCAACAAATCAAGACTGCCTTACAGAATAATAAAAAAGGAGTTTGCTTTGTTGGTGCTGGTTATTGCTTCCATAAAGCACCAAGCCATATTCTCTCTAGAACTCCACTGCGAAAAAATTAACTTTGCACCGCAGAGTGCACTGAAAACATGTTTTTGATTTGCAAGTTTCAAACGTACCGTTTAGCCCCTTTTTGTATAACGAGCTGCTATGGCTTTAGTTATCACTTCAGTTATGCTTTATAGCAATGCAGTGGGACGACACCCTGAACAGCTCCTGGCAGATAGCTATGTTAAGTTCAGCATTTAGACCTTGTGAACCTTCTTAACCTTGCACTGATTAACGGACACTCGTCCCCTTCTCTCGGGTCGCCATGACAGGAGGCATCGACTCGCGTTTCAGCCAAGCACCGTGCGGCTAATAATAGATTAAAAATACGCTAAAAATACCCGTCGCTACAGTAAGTTTCAGATCGAGACTCACGCTGGGCGAGTGCTGAGGTAGGACATCAGTTTACTTTTTTTTTTTTTTACAACTACTGGTACAATACGTCGTTCCATATTTCAAGCGGCGTCCTGCTCCTTTAACTAAACAACCATAAAACTAACTGTATGCCTGAGTGCACGCGGTCAGAACGTCTTCATGACGCTGCAAATTCAATTCAGTCACTGGTCTCCATAATACTGTTACAGAAATCTGAGCTGTAGGTACAGTGTGCATGGTGACATGTGACCGTTGTATTTGGTCCTTGTTTCATCAGTAAAAGTAGATTTTGTGACGAACTAACAAAAACCAACCTATTGAGCTGTACAGGAAGGGCGAGGTTCATGGGAAGCGGAGTGTGTGCTGCAGGGCGTGCAGACTTTTGCAGTGTTGGAGTTGTGTGGAAATGTTGACCTTTCCAAAGCCACCCAGATTTGTGAGGCGGACTCGGTACGGTTTCGTGCAGAGATTTCGACTGATTGTGATGAATCAGTGTCTTAAAACCACTGAGTGGATGTGATTACAGTACACACTTGGCAAAGGTTTTAGTTTTCTGTTGATGCATTAGTCTGTGTATGCGTTTTATTTTTGTTTTGTATAATCATCGGTAGTTTGAGGCAGAACTAAAAGCATCACTTTTGCTCAAATCCGGATGACCAGTAGCTGTGAAGG
The DNA here is from genome assembly GCA_003987875.1 of Clarias batrachus. Classification (NCBI taxonomy): domain Eukaryota; kingdom Metazoa; phylum Chordata; class Actinopteri; order Siluriformes; family Clariidae; genus Clarias; species Clarias batrachus. Next base: position 92,024 of record QMIH01001701.1, on the reverse strand, counting down.
TGCTCTGTAACTCCTTTAACGTTCCCTATTTGCTGTGCTGCTCAGTGTTTTTTTTTCTCATGAGTTTAAACTTTGTGTTTGAGGAACTTTCAAGGCTCATGAATTTCTTGTGAAATGATGGCGTAAAGTCATTTGGCATTTACAAACGACAAGAACGATGATGAGATTCTTGCCGGCAGTTAAACATCTAAGTGGCTTCTTTTTAACGAAAGCTGCATGTTCCTGGATGGCGATAAGGGCCGAGGTGGCCCGTAGCGCAACGCAGTCGTACCTGTGAGTATTCAGTGAGTGGATCACCTGATCCTTGAAAACTCACGAATAACGTGTCACCAACTTGCAGAAGAGACGCATCTGTCTGTGGGAAGTGTACGCTTGATTGTTCATTAACAATCATTAACAATGTTCGCTTGCACATTACAGAAACTCAGGTTGGACTTATTGCCACATCCCAAGTGCAGCCCTGACGTCGCGCTAAGCGATTTCCACACGTTTGGGCCATTTAATGGAGTTCCTGGGAGACCAGCGTTTCAGACGTGAAGCAGGTCCTGATCCTGGCTCCGGTGTACTGGGAAACTTTTGGACTGTGATGGCAGTGAAATGCTTGTGAAATGATGGCATAAGTACATTATGCAGGAAATCCTGCCAGACTAATCACAAGTCCTGGTTTGACTTTTTTTTTGAAGTTTCGTTTCCATTTGGTCACCATTTAAATTGTGAAAAAAAAGAGAGAAGGAATGAATTAATGACCTGGCAGTCCTGATGATTTAGACCCGAAGGAATAGCCGAGCGTTTTATTTTAATAAACCAATAGTAGTCATTTAGGTGTTTGTACCTATCGAGGCTGAATAACTGCTATTTTAATATAAGCTAAAGTATTTGTCATCGTGTTGATGCCCTACTTGTTCCTCCCATATGCATGATCTTTATCCGAGTCAGATGAACGGCATATGAGAATCTCCGATTCATGTTCAATTCTGTTTTGAGTTAAATAAACCAAATTATGAATTAAGACATGGATATGCTTCTGTTAAGCATTTGCTTTGATAATTCCTGCAACTGTTAATATTCTTTGTCGCGAAGCGTTAGTGCTGACATGAACTTGTGCGTGTTTARGTTTAAGGAATGTGTGTGTTTTAGGTCTGAGAAAGTCCACTAAGAAGCGTAGTGAGTCTCCCCCAGCAGAACTCCCCAGCTTTAGGAGGAGCACCCGACAAAAGACCACGGGCTCCTGCGCCAGCACCAGGTAATTCATGCTTCGTGCGGCTGTGCGTTGTCTGTGTGAGCGAGAGAGAGTGAGAGATGCTACATTAGATCATGTCCTCATTGTTAACAGTTTRTATAACTGCTTTTCTCTTTCTTTGCCCATCTCTCCCCCCCTCCATCTTTCTTTCTATCTCTCTATCATCTGTCTGTAGTCGGCGAGGTTCAGGTTTAGGGAAGCGTGGTGCAGCTGAAACTCGCCGACAGGACAAAATGGCCGAAAACGACAACAATCAGGACGGAGCCAATTCATCTCGCACGGAGGAGACTCCGCAGGGAGCTTCAGGTGCACATGCGCGCGCGCACACAGTGTGTCATGTTATTTGCATAATGTATAAATCACTGCTGGYGTCCAACAAGTGTCCTGAGCACTAGCAGAGGTGCACTAGCACTAGGTTGCAGAATAAACTGGTACAGGAGCCGCGGCGCGAGAGGGGACTGTCCACTAGAAGTCAATTGTTGCAGATGGCATCGTTCTCACGAACAGATTTTTAAGAAGGGATGGGAAATATACATGGGCAGTCATCAATACACTCGGGCAGCTCGACCAGGTACACTCTGTGTGTGGGGAAACAGTGTTGTGTTCTGTGAAAACCCTAAGGATTGACCTTAACAGCAAGCACATGTTAGCATGTCACCATYATCTWTGAGAGATCTCTCTCTTTTGGGGGGAAACCAACATATTGCCTTATTTTGAATKAATTACAAATGAAAATTTTAATCAAAACAAATGTAATGGATTAAAATCCTTTTTTTGTTGTTGTTGTCACAGTTCCTTTGTTTTCTTAAAGACARAGCTGCACTGTGCAGAAATGATGGCTATTGGATACACATCGTATTCACCACTAAGCCTGAGTGCAAGCGACATGGCATCTCAGAATCGCTAACCCCGTCAACTTGCATGACTCGAATCGCTTGCAAGCATCTGGGATGTCGGCTTTAAACTGACTTCCCAGGCATTGCATGTCTGATCTTGAGAAGTGCAGGAAAATGAACACGAGTATCTTGTGATTTGAGTACATGCATTTTGTACCAAAAAAGGGGGAAGTTTTCGACTGGGAAATTGGCATAAGATCAGACTTGACTGCCATTTAGCCTTTTTTTTTGGGGGGGGGGATGCTTTGCACAATGTTTATTCTTGATTTCTATTATTTGTTAGGACAAATGAAGTATGTATTTTAAAACAGTGGTATGGTTGTGGCATTGAGGTTTCAATCCCTTTGTATGTTCTCGTGCTTGCTGGGTTCCCTCTGGGGACTCCGGTTTCCTCCCGATGTGCAAAGACATGCAGTTTATGTTAATTGGTGTTCTTAAATTGCCCCCCTCATGCCCAAAGTCTCCTGGTATAGACTCTAGTCCCCCATCAACCAATCCCTGGGTCAGGAAGCTCTTGCAATCGAA
>QMIH01001701.1:58948-71784 GCA_003987875.1 Clarias batrachus | reverse complement strand
TGAGGCGGAGTCCAATCAATGCATGCTGCTCACTCTCATCATGTTCATTACACTGAAGGGCTGTATTTGTGATTTACGTTCAGCGTGATGGTTAAGATGGTAAAATCTGTTTTACTGTGTCTGGCTCAAGTCCAGTTACGGTATTCTAATCAGATTAGATGTTTTTTTTTGAAGTGTTTACAAGAAAACAATGCCAAGAGAGATTTATTAAGCTTTTGTACATGCATGCATATTAAAGGCTACTTCCAGTGCCACATCAGCAAAATTTGATATAAACTGATGGGTTTTATTCACATCTGGATTTCTACAACAATGCTATTATAAAGAGTGATTTAAAAAGAAAGATAGACCTGTTCATTCAAAAAGGAAAACGGGCATCCTTAATGAYGCTGCAGGTCATGTATGTTAAACTACCTGTATTTTGCTTGTACGTGCAGGTGTGATGCACCAGGTGAAGAACCTGGCTGAGAGTGAGTCATTCCTCCCCAGTCCGCCCAAGGCATGCACGAGCGGCATCACTGCGGCAACCACCACTATCACCACAGCAACCACACCCGCTGCCTCCAGTGTCACGCCGGATTTGGGCTCACCGAGTTTCCATAACAACATGGAGGACTCGCTGGACCTCAGCCCACAGGGGTACATACACAGCCTCGCTTAGCACAACACACAGCTGCACACATTCGATTCGTTCCAGTGTTCGATTTACTCTCTGCATAAATACAGCACTGATAATGGTGTGTGTTTTGCAGTCGTCTGAGCGATGTTCTAAAGAGGAAGCGCCTTCCTCGCAGAGTACCACGGCGTCCCAAATATTCTCCACCCAGAGATGATGACAAAGTGGACAATCAGGGTGAGACACACACACACACACACAAGCTAATTACATACCACTGCATGTCTAATTGTACACAGAGTAATAATGGTTGTGCCGTTTTTTTTTTTTTCCCCCTTCCTTCCTGACATGTGAATGCTTGGTTCTCACAAATGTTTTAATGTAAACAAATTTGTATGTCCGAATTTTTTTTCCCCCCCTCCAGCCAAGAGTCCCACCACCACTGCGTCTCCGAAATCGTCCTTCCTGGCGAGTCTTAACCCAAAAACCTGGGGGAAACTGGGTGCTCAGAACAATAGCACTAACTCTGAGCCGTCACGCACAGCCGGGGTCAGCGGCCTCGCACGCACGGCTAATAAAGACTCCGTCGCAAATAACAGGTATATTTAATCAGAGTTCCTTAGCTTGCATTGTTGGAGCTACTCGGTGTCCATCCTCCTGGGATCAAGGTTCATTGTGTACATTGGCTATAATTAATAAATCTTTATACTCTTTACATAGTGTGTTATGCAGTATATACATTATCCATTTGGGRTTTAGCTACATACTGTAGGTTCTACATGGTTATGAAGTATGGGTTTACTATAGCCTGTRAAGTACACTTTGTGGCCAATAACGACAAACTTTGTTTTACTTAAACTATATTCTATGTATATAGCATCCATAGTTTTGTCTTCAATCATACGTGGGGTGTTTATAAGCTTAAACATAAGTAAAAATTTTAATTCTACCTTCTTTGTCTACGTATGTTACAGGGACAAAATTAAGGCATGGATAAAGGAACAGGCCAGTAAGTTTGTGGAACGATACTTCAATTCAGAGAATGTGGACGGCAGCAACCCAGCACTGAACGTTCTGCAGAGACTGTGCACTGCTACAGAGCAGCTCAGCCTTCAGGTACACACACACCACACACCCTCTCTCTCTACTACAAATACAGGTGAGGTCCATAGATATTTGGACACCGGCAGTTATTGCGCAATCCTTTTGTTGTTTTAGCAACGGTTTGAGTGAAAAAATGAAACGAGGAATTTGCGCTTTCTTGTGTSTGGATTTAAATTGTCAGTGTTAAGTCCTATGAAGCAAGCAATGCACTGAAAAATACAAACGCGATCATAATGGAGATAACAAGGAAATTAGGCGTGGCCAGATCAAGCATCAGCTATTGGATATGTTCCTAAAATGAGAGAGGKGCGCTGGTGATACGAGGAATGCCAAAAGACCTGCAAAACCAACCAAACAGCTGTGATCAATGAGGGAGTCATTCCCTGGTACGCACAACCATTTCCCTGGTCAATATCACTGTTCAGGTGGTTAGCATGTCTGTGTCAATGTCAACAATTAAGAGAAGACTTCAGTAGAGTATATACAAATGTTTTTTCGCAAGTTGTAAACCACTGGTTATCAGAAGCAATAAGAAATTGGAAAAAAGCCTTTAACATTCAAGAAAAACATCCTATTGACGGACAATACATTGATCAACTCTTAATGTGCATGCGGACAAAAGCAGCATTTTCAATTCGCACATTCTCAGGTGTGCAAGGCTATAATAACTGCTCAGGTTTGAGCATACCTCAAAATGCAGTAGGTCCTTACAGTTCATATGGGTGCAAATGAGCAGTGGCTCATAAAAGCAAAACAACCTTCTATTTAAGTGGAATTTTTCTACTATGATCCGGGCAGGTCATGTGACCCGAATCCATATTGAGCATGTTTTTCACTTACCGAGGCCAAGATGTCCCAAGAACAAGCAGAAACCAAAYGCAGCTGCAGTAATGACCTGGCAGAGGGCTGTTGATTTGAAATTGATGGGATGTGTGTGTTTGCAGGTGGATGGCGGAGTGGAGTGTTTAGTTGAGATCTGCAGCATCGTTTCCGATTCCGACGTGTCCTCATTCGAGATTCAGCACAGTGGCCTGGTGAAGCAGTTGCTGCTCTATTTAACTTCCAACAGCGAGAGAGACGTCGTCAGCAGGGACGAGAGAATCAAAAGATTCCTGCACATTTTCTGTGGCAGTCCAGTAAGTAATGGCACCACCTGGTGTCAATAGCATCTCATTGCACTGCCTCTAGAAAGACTTTCATTCATTTTGAATGGCCATGTTCTCCACTCCTCATCTGCTTGTATTCACCTTTGCTGAGCAGTGCCACAATATCCAGTGACATTTATTGGTAAATTTTAATGCATGATCTTTTGTGCATTTTCAGTAAGAGCGCCAYGAAAACGTTAGAACACATTTGCATGAGTTATTGGTCTTAAGTAAGATGCAAAAAAAATAAAATAAAAATGTCTGTTTCCAACAAAAGGAGAAACAAGTCAACTGACATGAGAATTTGGAATAGCTTGCAATATTATCACACTTTCTGGAAGCCGTGCGCTTGTCTCCTGTTGAGCTCACTTTCTCTTTTTTTTCTTCCCCGACGCATATTATGAGTTCATAAATGTCAAATAAAATTTACATCTACACTTTTACTTTTGCTAACACTTCACTTTTTCACACAGTCACACTTTTACTCTACCCACAACTCCTCAGAAACTTTTCATGGGAATTTGACCAAACTTTGCAGAATCTTTATTAGAAAGCACAGATGTGCACCAGCTATTTTTTTTTTTTTTAGACATAGCATGTTCAGTGCTATCCTTGGAAGACTCATAAATTATGTGAATCATAGTATGTGTGTGTTTTTGTGTGTGCATGCACAGGTTCCAGGGCAGGAGCCACTATTCCGGTTGGAGCCAACAGAGAATGGGCCACTGTTGGCACTTGTGCACAAAATGAACAGTTGTCTGAGTCAGATGGAGCAATTTCCTGTTAAAGTGCATGACTTTCCCAGCGGTAATGGCAACGGCAGCAGGTACATCTTCAGTCCAGCCAGTTTCTCTCTCATTAATTAAATCCTTCCCTCATGGCCACAGTACACTTATACTTATGACTATGTAAGCAAGCTAATTATGTTTCAAAATTTTTGCAAGTATAAGTTTATAGCAGTTACATAGGCATAGGTATCTGGTTTAGGAGCTGAATACAGGGGTGTTCTCAATGTTCAAATTGTATTGTTGTTATAATTTTTTAATGAGCAAGCTTTTCCTCAGTAGCTTTGTTTCTAAGTATGTTCCTGTGTTTTCCTGGTGTAGTCGTAGAGTTAAAATAAAACAAAACAATCTCTTAATTTCCGAGTTGATGATGCCTGCTTCTTGCTAACATGAAAACAATTAGGTGATTTAAACTAAACTGAGACAAATGTTACACCCCTTGTGTGTATATGCATGCCCTTTGGATATAGTTTATAAGCTGTTTGTAAGTATCTGTTTGCCAAGAGAGGGTACTTAARTCCGATTGTCTGTGCTTCCAGAGGTTCTCAAGCACTGAAATTCTTCAACACGCACCAGCTGAAGTGCCAGCTGCAGAGACACCCCGACTGCACCAACGTAAAACAGTGGAAGGGGGGTCCTGTTAAAATCGACCCTCTTGCATTAGTACAGGCCATTGAGAGATACCTTGTTGTCAGAGGTGTGTGCGTGGTTTTTTTTTAATTTTTTTTTTTTAGTTGAACGTGATTTACTTTAATAATGTTAAAATACAATAATGTAATCGGTTTTTCTTTATTATTTTTTTTTATCTGTTCTTATCAGGATATGGGCGAATCAGGGAGGAGGATGAAGACAGTGACGATGACGGATCAGATGATGAAATTGATGAGTCACTTGTATGGGTTTAGCCTGTTCAGGCTTTTCTGTTGCYTTGTTTAGCACATAAGCTAGAGAAGAGAATCTCTCATGTCATCAAAACAGAACCACCATCATTATCATGACGTCTATCAAATCTCCTCTCTAGTCAATAACATCTAATCACAAATTCAGACCATGTTATATTCGTACGCACCATAACCAGTAGACTTGGCAGTACWAAAGTTCCAATGCATTATGGGACTGAAAGAGAGCACAGCACATTTTRGACAAAATGTCGACTATCATGTAAACATTGTTTTAATTCCCATGACCTCTGACCCTCACAGGCAGCTCAGTTCTTGAATTCGGGGAGTGTGCGTCACCGGCTACAGTTCTACATTGCTGATCACCTGCTGCCCTACAACATGACTGTGTACCAGGCGGTGCGTCAGTTCAGCCTGCAACCAGAGGAGGAGCGGGAGAGCACTGACGATGAGGCCAACCCTCTCGGTCGTGCTGGCATCTGGACCAAAACACACACAATATGGTATATACTCATGTCATTTAGTGTAACCGATTTGCTTATGCTAGTACTGGCCTGCCTTATTCTTTATCTAGTCTCTCATTCTTATGTTGTTTTTAATGTCATACTATAATGTGAAAAATCTACTTTTTTTTTTTTTTTTGACAAAATTTAACCTAAAAGTTACAAATTCTTAAAGAGCAAACCTCTCTCACATGCTTTAATAACGAAGAAACGCATCAACACAATTTAATCTGTGACAAACAAATTGAAATAAGGTGCAGAATCTTAACCTTAATCTGTGTTTTTGTCTGTGCAGGTATAAACCGGTCAGAGAGGATGAGGATGGCTATAAGGACTCTGTAGGAGGCAAAAGGGGTCGAGCACAAACGGCTCCCACTAAAACCTCACCACGTAATGCTAAGAAACAGGACGAGCTGTGGCATGGTACGGACATTTCATCTGCACTGAGTCTTGTGTACACTCTTGTGTTCATGGTCGCATGTAGTATTCGTTTACACTGTTTAAATGAGCGGTGTTTTTCACCTCATAACATCTAAAAAAATTTTTTTTAAATCTACCTTCATGTGTCGCACGTCTTCCTCCAACCCTGAACCAGGAATGAATATCTGATAAATTATTACACAGTGGGTCATTAGATAATATAAATATAAAGGGAACTGAAGTCGTGAAGTTAAATCCTGCTCATTCATTGCCTAATTATTCACCTTGCCCACTTCATTGCTAATGAAAATGACTTGTATGCAATAATCAACTTGAAATCAAGTTAATTTTTTTTTATTTAAATGACTAGGACATTTTTGTCAGATCTATTTTCCTAGATACAAATCTAATAATGTGTGCATATGTTGCAGATGGCGTGTGTCCGAGTGTCAGTAATCCGTTGGAGTCGTACCTCATATCCGAACCTCCAGAGGGCATTACATTTGATGACCCCTCACTGGAGGTCATTCTGCTGTTGAGGGTTCTGCACTCCATCAGCAGATACTGGTTCTACCTCTACGATGTGAGTATATACTGTACATGCACACAACTGCCTAGGGTCCCATTAATGCTGTCATTACCTCTGGTGACTCCTGTCTTACAGTAAAGGAATGCAGTTAAGGTCAGGAATTTTAATATATGCCTGGCCCAAAAAAAAAAGAAAAGTTGTGCACCCCAAGATTTCATTGAAAACTGTGAAACAGTACATGTGTGGAAATTATTCCTCATGCTCCCAGGAACAAACTTTCACAATTTGAATTCTGAAATATGCCTGTTCCATCACAGAAGGTGCACCCCTGGTCATTCGGGTCATTTATTTTGTTTTTTTATTATTGCCACATAGCGTTGCTGAGGCTAGGTTGCTGTATAGGTTCAATCTGGACTCATCAGACCACATGCAATTTTTCCATTGCTCCAAATCTTTGATCCTTAGCAAATTTAAATTATTATTATTTTTTAAATAATAATTATTTTTGCAAGTGGCCACACAGCTGTTTAATTCCAATCCTGAGAGTTCTCATCACATTGTGCATGTGGAAATGCTTTTACTATTAACCTTTTTTTTTTTTTACTGATTTTTACAGTCAGTTTATTATACTGTATAGTTTTTTTTAACCATGCGTCTTTACTCAGTGTTTAAGTGATCTCAATTCATGATTCTTTTTTGAACACATTTCATCCATGACATTAAAAGCTTAATCCCTTACAGGTTTTAATAATGTTTTGGACAGTTCTTAACCCAATTCCAGTCATTTCAAATCTCCTTGTTTTTGTGGACGTTTTGGCCGGGAGGTGTATCTTGGCTAAAGATATTTCATCTCAATTTTTCACAGCTTCAAAAAAATATATTAAATTGGCATTTCAGTTAAAACCTCTTAAAATTATTGTAGTCAGATTTAATTCAGTGCATTAGTGAATTAATTACTTGCCTCATGTTGATTATCYCTTTTAACAGYCTGGCAGATTCCAGAAATTGCTGTAATGACTTTTCGAGATTTAAAATTGGCTAATGGTCAAAACTACTCCAGGAGCTGCATGCATGCATAAAGCAAGTGACATCAGTGCTATAAATCGAAGGAAAAGAATGGAGATTTTAATTTGTAAAGCTCCACCTCATCTGTGAAGCGTAGGAATGGCAGTACTTTAGAAAATAGCTTTCATCATGAGGAAGGAGTATTATTAAGAAATAACTGATGCATGAACTTAAAACGGTCACAAACAGCTCTTCCAACAAGGAAATCGTCCTAAGCAATCCATAGAAGTGGATGTATTGGAATTGCCATCACAAAGCCCTGACCTGAATCCTGAAAAAAGAGGAAGAAGGAAAAAAAAAACGATTAATTGAATATCTTTAGCTTGTTTATTTAGGATTTGGCCTTAAGTGTAAATTGTCATGACTCCTGTCTGTGTATTATATGAGGGATTGTGTTAAAATTTAAATTCGCTGATCACTGATCTAGCCAGAAGACGCTCAACTGTGCTGTGTTTTCTCAGTCCTCGWTTGASGGCGAGTTTGTGAGCCATGTCATTTTAAAGCTTTGTTCTCACTCTGTGGTTGGTATKTGTTTCAGAATGCTGTGTGTAAGGAGATCATTCCCACTAGTGAGTTCATCAACAGTAAACTGACAGCAAAAGCAAACAGACAGTTGCAGGATCCACTTGTGATCATGACTGGAAACATCCCACCATGGCTCACAGAGCTTGGAAAGACCTGGTAAATACACACACRCGCACACAATCGGGGTGGGGAATAAGTATTTGGACTGTTACATTTGTAATACTTCCAGTGTATGTATTTTTTAATAGAGAGAGAGCCCAAAACATTATACTCATTTCAACAGTTATCTGTGCCCTTTTTTAAAAGTCAAATTGCATTATGGGAGCAATGTGTAGTATTATGTCAGTGGTCGCTCCATCGTTAATGCTATCGTGTGACTGTCGGTTTACACCTATAATGGATTGTGTTAATAACCCAATCTGATGATCTTCTTTCTTGGCTGCATAACTTGTATCTTCGTCTCTTCGTCTAGTCCGTTCTTTTTCCCGTTCGACACGAGGCAGATGTTGTTCTACGTCACTGCGTTTGATCGTGACCGGGCCATGCAGCGTCTGCTCGACACCAACCCGGAAATCAACCAGTCAGATTCACAGGACAGCCGTGTAGCACCTCGTCTAGACAGAAAAAAGGTACGTGACTGCTACCTTAGTTTTTTCTGCTGAATCAAAAAGAAATTATGGTGATTTGATTGATTGATTGATTGATTTTTTTCCCCCCTCTTCCCCCTCTGCGGTTTTGTCTGTCTGCTCATAGCGGACGATAAACAGAGATGAGCTGTTGAAGCAGGCAGAGTCGGTGATGCAGGATCTGGGAAGTTCCAGAGCTATGCTTGAGATTCAGTATGAGAATGAGGTAAGCTCCACACTTCTCCATTGAGGAAGTTGGCTAATTATGTTTACGATGTACGTTATGGTAATAGAGCGCTAAATAGATTAACAGCAATAGCATTTCTGACAGGGCACACACACACACACACACACACAGCACAGGCATGTCAAAAGAAACATGCTGGTTCTCTCTGTCTGAACTTGTGATGACAAGACAGTGGCCCTAGTGTGTGTTGGAGTAATGTTTTAGTCTGAGTGTTGGTGGGTGTCACTGACTGGGTGCCAAGATTTTCCAAAGCAGATGTTTTTTTTGTTTGTTTGTTTTTTCTATACAAATTGACACTCTGTGTGCCCCACATGGCTGCTGTGCACTCAAATTCTTGATACTTCTTATGTAAGAATCTTTATTTGCTTAAGGGTACGATATATATTAGGGGCAAATTCATGGGCACCCAGTGTGCACTGATGCACGTGGGGAGCCAAGACTACCCTGTCTGGTCCGATCCTCAGGTGTCCGAACACGTGTTGTATCATGGCTTTGATTTGTATTGTAAGTTGAATATTTGGCTCAATTAGATGATTAGGGGTTTTACTCAAAGCAAGGAAAAGAAATGCAAGATGACGCTAAATGTAGATCTTAAAAGCATTAGTCAGAACTGACACAATATACTATTTAACTGTAGCTTTTATGCTTCCTWCAGTAAAACAGAAAATATCTGAACACTTCTCATTCTCACTTTCTTCCTGTTTTTTCTCTCTCTCTCGCCCAGGTGGGAACAGGTCTTGGTCCAACCTTGGAGTTTTATGCTCTTGTATCTCAGGAGCTACAGAGAGCTGATCTGGGTTTATGGCGAGGAGAGGAGGTCACTCTTGCTAACCCTAAAGGTAAGTACTCCCGTTAGCTCCATATAGTCCACCACAGTTTGATCTTGGTTTTATGCTTAAACTGTTCCACGATGGTAATCTGTCGTCTGCTCCACTGTACCTTCCGTCTGCAGGGAGTCAGGAGGGCACCAAGTACATGTTCAACTCAAGGGGCCTTTTTGCTGTGCCTTTCGGCCGCAGCACCAAGCCAGCTCACATCGCCAAGATCAAGATGAAATTCCGCTTTCTGGGAAAACTCATGGCTAAAGCCATCATGGACTTCAGACTGGTAGGACCTCACTTTTACAATATTATTACTACAGTATGTAAACACCCCCCCCCCCCACCCCCCAGAAGTGTGTACATTTTTTTGGCTGACACACTATATATTTGACACTTTAATTCTGGCTAACAGACCTGAAAATGCAACGTTGAATTGTACTTGATGTTAATAAAGACTAATGTTTATGTATACAGCTGGATCTTCCCCTGGGCTTGCCATTTTACAAGTGGATGTTGAGAAACGAGACGTCAATTAGCTCTCAYGATTTGGTGAACATCGACCCCGGTGTGGCCAAATCCATTCAGCACCTGGAGGACATCATCAGGCAGAAGAAGAGACTAGAGCTGGATAAAACTTATGTATGGACACACACACACATTATGCACTTCATATTTAATTTCATATCTAGAGTGGAATTTTGTTTGCAATTAGGGCATGACATGTGAATTCGTGTCACTTAAAATGGTGTACTTTCTGGTAAACGAACAAAGCCAGGCTGAGACTATGACTTCAACCTGATTTAAAGTTTATTTCAGCAGGATTTTAAAATAAGCATGGCTAAATTGTGTGTGAATTGCATGTACTGAAAATGTTACTCCATAAATGCATTCATTCCCCTGAGCTTTTTGATGAATCTGGCTTTGAAGGTCTTTGGTTTGATGTTGCCTGGTGACTGTATTCACACATGGTGCATTTCTTGATTGTTTCACGAGTTTGAGCAGTAGTAAACATGTATTCAGGTGACAGGATTTCTCTTCCCAGCTTAAGTAAACATTTATTTATTTATTTATTTTTCCGCATTTGAATCCTGCCGTAGACTCTTAGAAGTAAATAAGTAAAAAAAAAAAATGACCCAACATGTTTTTGAAGAATTTGTCTCTTTGTCTGATTCTCTTAGACRAGAGAAACACTACAACACGCTCTGGAGAGTTTAAATATGAACGGCTGTTCAGTGGAGGACTTGGGGCTGGACTTCACACTGCCAGGATTCCCGAACATCGAACTGAAGAAGGGAGGCAAAGAYGTCCCTGTCACCATACACAACCTTGAGGAGTACCTGAGGGTGAGCTWCACAACATCCAGTATCSTACACATAGTATAAACAGCCTGGAGGAGTACATGAGGGGAATTACACACCATCCACCCTAAAGCACATACCATGCAAATCATGATTTAACAAGGGAAAGAAATCTTGTGGAATTGTTGCCTTAATAGGCTAAAACTATTTTGGCAGCACAAGGGGGATCTACACAGTATTTTTTACTGGGGTAGTTTTTAAAATCCTAGCTGATCAGTATGTACACACACCCTTTTATATTCGCATTTTGCTTGTATTCTTCCCTACTCGTATAACCACTGCTGTATTGTATTTGTTCTTGATTTGCATATATACACTCAATAACCTACTACATCCTCTACTTATATACATGTACGACACACTAAATAGTAACTATGAAAAAGACATGTCCACTTCTCCACTAGAGAAGACATCTGGAAAAGAAATGCACACTTTATATTTTTCGGAACGCACTGTTTAAATGGGTGTATGTTTGTTTGTGTGTGTGTGTGTGCAGTTGGTAGTCTACTGGACCCTAAATGAGGGTGTATCCCGGCAGTTTGAGTCATTTAGGGAAGGGTTCGAGTCTGTTTTCCCTCTCCACCACCTACAGTACTTCTACCCAGAAGAGGTGAGCTGTACTTGTCCTTTAATTTGTTCTCATCCTGTTCCATGTCTTTTGCTTCACCTCTTAATCATCTGTGTGTCTGCATGTCTCAGCTTGACCAGTTGTTGTGTGGCAGCAAGTCGGAGACGTGGGACGTCAAAACTCTAATGGAATGCTGCAGACCGGATCACGGGTATACTCACGACAGGTACGAACATCTTCAACGTGTTTTTAATAACTATAGCAAGTTCTTTTCCATAGCAAATGACCATTTAATTGCAATTTGTATGCAATCTAAAATTGTGCACATCTGCAGCCGGGCAGTGCGATTCCTCTTCGAGGTGTTGAGTAGCTTTGATGCAGAGCAGCAGAGACTCTTCTTGCAGTTTGTGACCGGCAGCCCGAGACTTCCAGTAGGAGGTGAGACATGCTGACTTGTTTCACTTTTACATTTAACATCTCGCCCTGGAGCTAGGAAAGCATGGTTACACGTGGTTAGTGCCTTAGCTTCGCTTACTCTGTCAGTTCAGACATTTTTTTCAGAGCTTCTGATGTAAAATTTTTTTTGACACATTACATTCTTCCGGAAAAAAATAAAAACACAACATGAGGTCCAGGATTTAGAGTTTAGATTTGGTTTACTGTACACTTCTCATGTTCCTGCTGTGGTGTGAAGCCCTYTTCGTTTTCATTGCCAGGTTTCCGGAGTTTGAATCCTCCTCTGACAATTGTGCGCAAGACGTTCGAGTCGACGGAGAACCCGGACGACTTCCTGCCGTCTGTGATGACGTGCGTAAACTACCTGAAGCTTCCGGATTATTCCAGCATCGAGATCATGAGGGAAAAACTGTTAATGGCGGCACGGGAAGGCCAGCAGTCTTTTCACCTGTCCTGATTTTTCACATACCCAAACACATGCACACAAACACACACACACACATAAAGCAAAATGCCTTCTCCAAACCTACACATGTCGTCATGACTTCCTCACTTCTTTTGCTTTAGTTCTCCGGTTTGTTTTTCTTTGTTATTGGTACAGCTGCCTCATAAAGCGGCTGCTTCCTGAGGGGGGGGAGGGGTAAAGACTCCAGAAGTTGTATGTCTGCTACAGGGGAAATAAAAAAATAAATGAAAAAAAATAAAATGTTACAAGACTTGGAAATAAAATGGCTGCTTCTGTAGAGCGAATCTTGGAGATAAAATGGCCTCCTTCAGAGCAAATCTTTGAAATAAAATGGCCTCCTCTTCTGAGCAGATCTAATGAGTAATATCAGTAGCCAATTTGTGTGCGAGGAATTCAAATGTGATATTTAAAGAAAATGAGGATGCGTTTCCTGTCATGGTGGTGAGTGATGTCATCACTGTGTTTCCATCCAGCAGGCAGTGTGTGCGTGTGCGCGTGTGTGTTCACTTACTGCTCCAAAGATCATTTGTACAGACCAACATTTTGCTCATTCTTCACATTCTTTATTGTGTGTTACATCTTTCTTTTTTTCCCCCCTCCTGTACGAAAGTTGCGGTYGGCTCAATGCAGGTAGTGTTGAAAGTGTAGGATCTATAATTGTATTATTATAATTATTGTTTTTTTTTTTTATTATCATCAGCGT
>QMIH01001701.1:34106-47582 GCA_003987875.1 Clarias batrachus | reverse complement strand
CTGGAGTGGCTGTTTCTTAGCAACAGCATGACCTGCCTGCGTTACATGTCTCTGCCCCCCGAAACCCCCAACCTTTTTTTTTTAACAATCTCACACACACACACACACACACAGAGACGGTAAGGATGTACCATGGCTGGAACCATGTTTATACTGCTTTTAGACAGGATGTGATGTTTTTTATGTTTCCATGCTACAACAGAAGAAGGTCACATCAGTTTCACTCCTTTCAGTAAAGAACTGGAATGTACATCTGTGGGCATAGACTTACATACATTTAGGCATTTGGCAGACAGTCTTTTCCAAAAAACTTACATAAGTGCTTTGAAGTGTTCATCATTAAATATTACTAACTAGAAGTAACATCATTCAAACACTCTTGGAAAGGATTTTTTACTGGGTTTTGGTGGTGTTGGAGGACAACAGATAAGCAACAAATAGGTCTTTTATCTTAAATGGAACATAAATCAATCAGGCTTTTTCCCGACATTGCTGTCCAGTTTAGATGAGTCTGTGTCCATAATAGCCKCCTGTTCCTGGTTGAGAGGAGTGAAACCTGATGTGGTCTCTTGCTCTTGCAGCCCTCACACCTGTGCATCACTGTGTGATGCATTTTGTGTTCTGAGATGTTTTTTGGAGTTATCTGAGACTTCCTAATGTCACCAGGACATTATCCTTTGAGCTCTCATCAACAAGATGTTTCAGTGAGACCCCTTGCTCACATAATTCATAATTCTCTAGAGACTKTTGTGTGTGAAGATCAGCAGTTTCTTGACTACTCAAACCAGCACATCTGGTAGCAACATCCATCACATATTCATATTTTCTTGATTCTTATGTTTGATGTGAACATTATTTGAAACTGTTGACATACATATAAAACCATGTATTAAACCCTGGATTGCGAGCATAATTCGTTCTAGAAGCAGATTTCCCCATAAGAAATAATGGAAACTCAGATGATTCGTTGCACAGCCCAAAAATATTCAGGTAAAAATAATTAATACAAAATATAAAACCAATTAATCTGCACTTTTCCTTTGAGAAGAACAGTGGCTGGTGTGAGGGAGAAAAAAGAGGAATGGGGCGGGGGAGTATTGTGAAGGATGACTTTTACACAAAGACATGGAATCTTTTTCTTTTTTAAATGTATTTACTTTAATTTATTTAAACTCCTGCAGTAAGTTACTCGCAATCCAAGGTTTTATTGTACATCATTTTATGCATTGTGCTTCTACCACATGCTTGATTGACTGAGTAGCTGCATAAATGTACAGGTGTAAAGGTGCTCTAACAACAGGAAACTGTGATTGTATACACTATATGAACAAAAGTTTGTGGRTAACTAATCATTAAACCTACATATACATATTGAACATCTCATTCCAGAAAGTGCCTGTCCTTAGTTTTTACTATAACCCAAAACATATGAAAAAAAAAGTACATTCACAATACTAATATAAAAAGTAAATGGGTACAACATATCATATATGTACACATGTAGTAATGTGCAAAAGCTTTGAGTCCCTTCTCATTTATTCATATTTTTCTTTCAATGAGCCAGACTTTCTTGGATTTTAATGAAGTCTTGAGGAAGTCTCTCTAGATCTGTCTCTAATAATTTATAGGCACAAAAAACCTATCTATCTTAAGGCATGAACCAGTGAGAAACAGGAGAAACAGCTGCAGATGATGACAGATGATCAGGCCGGTGATTAGTATACTGGTGATGCTGAATGCTGAGTGGTTGGAACAGAAGAGAGGGGAAATGAGGTTGCTGCTAATATACAGAACATAAACAAGCAATTTTTAAAATGGTTTCTTTAGCAGCCTGCCCTAGTAAATCAATTGTTCTTTTTTCTCTAATTTAATTAAATCTACATATTAAATCTAATTAAATCTACACAAATTTCATTTAATATGAAGAAACTGGGTGGGACTCAAGACATTTGCACAGTGCTGAGTATTCTCAATTGTYTCTTTGTCACCTGTTAAGGTGTATGATATTTTAGGCAACAGTCATTTCTTGATTGATGTCAAACCTAATAGGTTACAAAATTAATATTAAAATACTTAAGGTCTTGTGCAATTTGAATGTGAGTGTTTCATACTCATGACCGGTTTGTAGTGGTTGTTGTTACCATTCATAAGGGTGACAGTCAAATTATTATTATTATTATTATTATTATTATTATTATTATTGTTCTTCTTCTTCTTATTATTAATATTATTATTTTTAACAAAGAGAACACTGAAAAAGATGTTTATTCTGTTTCACCGGATGCTTTATTATTACAATAAATCAAAAGGGTCTATGTGTCTATTAAAATTGCCAGTAGCTTTGATTAGCTGTTTAAACACCATATGAGGAATTATGAATCTGTTCCATATAAGGAAAGATTTCAGACTTGGCCCATAACATCGTTCCACTCCAAGACATGTCCAGTGCTCTACACACTGTAAAAAATGAATCGTAAATTTTACGTTAAAAAACTGACAGCTGTGGTTGCCAGAATTTTACAGTAAAAATACGGTGGCAATGTTTTTGGTTTTTTACGGGATTGCACTCATTATACTGTATATTATACGGATTTTAATTGTTTATTTTTATGGTTTATAATTGTATAATTAACATGTTTATGTTGTTATAAAAACAGTTTATACCCGTCAAAATTCAGGGTTTCCATTATAACAAATACGGATTTTTTACAGCTCAGAACTGTCTAATTTAAAGATTTATGTTGGAATAATAATGGTTTATTTCCATCTTTTTTTACAGCTCAGAACTCACTCACTATCTATATAGCTTTAGCCTGTATTCAGGGTTGCGGGGGGTTGTTGGAGTCTATCCCAGGAGCACAAGGTGGGGTACACACTGGACAGGGTTCCAATCCATTACAGGGCACACACACAGTAAAGGCAATTTGGGAACACCAATTAGCCTAATCTGCAGGTAATTGGACTGTGGGAGGAAACCAGAGTACCTAGAGGAACCCACCAAGCGCGGGGAGAAACTCTATGCACACAGAGACAGGAATCGAACCCAGAGCCTGGGGGTGAAAGGCAACAGTGCTAACCACTACACTACTGCGTTTGCTACGCAATTATTGCTTGTTTGACTATTTTTTATTAAAAATAACCACAGTGAATTCATTCAGCAATTCTGTGAAAGCGTCATTTTATCACACTAGCTGGGAGCTAGAAGAGATAGAAGTTACATTGCTAAGCATTTGGATTTTACTGTTAAGAAACTATTCAGAGTACTTTTATACTAATTGATGAATCCAAACCTAAATCAAATCATCAAAACCCAACAAAATCCAAAGACGGTCCCATGTATTTTTTAATAAAGACACACTGTTGAACTTGTGCAAATCAAAAGGAATTTTGCAGATCCTCCGGCCCGGGAATCGAACCCAGGCCTTCCACATGTGCGCCACAAGTGCTCTATAGATTTTACATTGGTGGAAGTTTTACTTAAGTTATTGTTACTTAAGTACTTACGATTACATAAAATATCAAATTTGTGCAGCTAACCTAAAAAGTGTGATTTCTACAAACTACTACTACTAAATACCAAAAAGTTCTAAATACTCATCAAGGTCTATTAATATGAACTAATTGTAATTGTTCAAGTTAACAGTACTCAATATATTTAATTACTTTGAGCATTAGGGTTTACAGTGCAGCAAAACAATACTTAAATTCTCAAAATCAAATATACAAATGTCAGGGTGAACATTTTTAAGCGTTTTAGGCAGACAATCTAAGCATATGATTTTACAGAAGGGCTTTTATTATAACTTTACACAGAAAAATATGATTTTATCACACACATGCTTAAACTGTTTATGTCCCCTGTCCTGCATTTTTAAATACACACTGCACAGGGGTGTCAAATATGTTCATGTATTTTGTCACGGGTTTGGCACAAGGGGGGCAACAACACACACACGGACATGAGGCGAGGTCTTACGGGAAAGGGGTCATTTTATTTAGGGAAGGAAAGAGTTAAAGGAGGAAGGGAGGGAAAAAGGAAAGGAAAGGTGTGCACGTGCAGGTCTGGTGGGCAGCTCCCCACTGGCATGCGGGCACAGGTTGGTGAGCGGTGGTGGCGGGCAAATTGGCACCTGCTCGCGCCTGCCCTTACCGCAGCGATCAAAGTTGTGGAATACCATTCACAACTTTGAAGTCCTTGGGGCGCGTTTCATTCCCTTCCTCGGTTTTCCCGCATCCCCTGCATCCACTTGCACGGTGTGTATTACAGTGCGGGGAGTGTAGTAGTGTAGTACTGCATATGCACTAGTTTTCTATTTAAAAAAGTCTAGACAGATATAATTCTGATTTTTAAACTCTATCAGCAAGGSTTTAATAAAAATATAAACTGATGCTTCAGTATATTAGTAACAGATACCTTCTCTGAGAGTTTATATGGTACATCCATGAGGCATAATGTCATATCCATAATGCTTATGGRAAACTTACGAAGACAAAATAATGTTTTCCTTTTTATAAATACAGTATATCGTAAAATTTTACTGCAATAAACCACATTTTCACATGTTTTTAACTGTYAAATTTAAGGTCTTACTCTGTAAAACTAATTACAGTTTTTCACTGTAAATTCTACGGTTATCGCACGTTTTGTGAAATACGGTTTAATCCCAGTGCGGTATTTTACTGTTACATTTACAGACATTTTTTACAGTGCAGATCGAACCTTCTTTATTAAGTATTTTAATAAAGTTTCTTTTAATGAAGAATTTTTTTTTTCTTGCTTCTCAGTCTGTCTCTCCTGAAATTTTCTTCACAGTTGGTTGCTGACCCCTGTGCCAGTGATCCCTGTCTCCATGGTAACTGCACACGTGAAGGTGCAGAGTTTGTATGTGTGTGCAGCGATGGGTATGCAGGAGTCAGGTGTGAGCAGCCACCTTCAGCCTTTGACCTTGTTGAGTCTAGCTGGGACCTGGCAGCCACTCCAGCTACCACTACTCAACCGTCTCAGCCAATCACAGAGCTCAGTGACACTGAGGCTCCACCCACTTTGCAACCATGGCAACCAAAGCCTGGACAGAGAGTGATGGAGATCAAATGGGAGGAACTCCAGGTGTGTGTGTGTATCCAGCAGTCATATAGTTATCACCAAATTAGAGTCATTTTTTTGTTGTTGTTGCATTTAGATCTTTTTTGTTTGTGTCTGTTACAGATCACTGATGGTTCAGAGTGTGTGAGTATCGCAGGCACTGAACCAGCTGGAATGATGACAGTTTCCATGGATATTGCAGAGGGAACTGCAGTAAAGTAAGTTACCACTGCTGGGGCAAGTAATAAGAACAGCTGCACACAGGATCTGTCTTAGTGTTATACTGTATGATGGATTTAATAGTGGAATTCCKATGTATGATTGATTATGTGATGGTCCAGATGATTAGAGGGTCCTGAGCAGCCTGAGGCACTAGGACCAGACGTTTAAAGAAACATCTTTGTTTTTATATATTATAAGAAAGCAACTAGACAGGTCATGTAAAACAATCTGATTATTAAAATGCACCTTACTCATGTTCAAGGTGGTGTCCCAATTACTGAGTGTTTGTATGGAGAATCGGAGAAGTGACCASACAATGGAACATGGAAATGGAACAATGTTCCTAGAAATTAGTAAACGACCTCAAATGGGACGCTACACTGAAATTGGTCAAAACAAAGAATCAAATTTATCAAAGTTGTCACATACAGAAAGAGGAAAAGATTATAATGATAAATTAACATGTACTATACATACATTATACATTAAAAGTATGTGGACACCTGACCCCGTGTCTGTAGATCTTCTACAGACATATGGCTTATTTTCACACAGTGGTCTAGAATGCCTTTTTAAAATCTTATCTCATTAAAATTCCCCTTCACAGGAATTAAGCGGTCYAGCCCAAACCTGTTCCAGCCTGTCTGTTCCCATGTGCACAAAGCAAGAGCAACAAAGACATGATTTTCCAAAACTACAGGGAGCCCTGTCAGGACTCCACTAAAATGCACTGGAATGACAACTCCACAACTGTCCTTCTTGCTTAACATCAGTGCCCGACCTCATTAGTGACTGAACGGGCATAAATCCCCAGTGCCACCGCTCAAAATCTATCGGACAGCCTTTCCAGATGAGTGAAGGTTAATATAGCAGCAAGCGTGACGGTGGTTGGTGGAACAACTCCATATTAATGACTATTGAAATAAGGTGTCCATATACCTTTGCCTATATGCTATAAATTAGCCTATGCTATTTGCTGCTTTATTGAGAAACTAAGAAAGAAACACGGAAAAAGTAAAGGAACTCAAAGTCAAAGAGCTGAAATAAAAAAACGTCACTAAACAGTTATATGTGCCCGTGTGTAGGTTGGTACTGAACGTTAGTGGAGCTGCTGCATTGTGGCGTGTCGGAGCTCTTGGCTTCGGCAGATGTTCAGTGTCTGATGGTATGGTCGTTTGGTTCCAGCAGGACATCAATGGCCTCGTAATCTCCGATCAGTTACTGCCACTTGGACACAACTTCTTCATCAGTAAGAGAGACACTACTTTAGCATTCATAACTTGTGCAACAGATACTCWCAATATCGTGTCTTTATGTGTGTGTGCGTGTGTGTGTGTGTGTGTGTAGCTGTACTGCGCATTGGAGCCCCTTCTGGTCTGGAAGTCACACTCAGATTAGAGTTCACTGTGAAGTCTATCAGCTGCATGGAACCTGGCAGCAGCTTTAGTGACCCACAGTGCACTGGGAGAGGGAAGTGCATCACACAGTCTTTAGTGGTAAGAGTTCACAGAGAAACATGGCAAACTACATATTAATGAAATTAATAGTGTGATAAAATACTATGCCATGATAAATTATATACTATATTCTCACTCATCATCTATACCGCTTAATCCTGTATTCAGGGTCGTGGGGGCCTGGAGYCKATCCCAGGAGACTTAGGGCACAAGGCGGGGTACACCCTGGACAGGGTGCCAATCCATCTCAGGGCACACACACATACATTCACACACTACAACCAATTCGGGAACGCCAATTAACCTAACCTACATGTCTTTGGACTGTGGGAGGAAACCGGAGAACCCGGAGGAAACTCATCAAGCACGGGGAGAACATGCAAACTCCATGCACACAGAGACGGGAATCGAATGCGGACCCTGGAGGTGCAAGGCGCCAGTGCTAACCGCTACAGCACCATATATACTATATTGAGATTTAATACTGTACTRCACTACATTTAAATGTTTGGAATCACTTTTGGAATTTTATTGTTTACAGTCAGAATTCTGGCTAAAAATGTGTTTTTCTTTGGAAAACACAAGAAATTTGCAAGTGATCCCAAACTTTTGAGYGGTAGTATATTTGGTTGGGAAATACATAGTTGTGTGTGTGTGTGTGTGTGTTGCAGAGCACATTTTTTTGCCAGTGTGATGTCGGATACTCTGGAATCTTCTGTGAGGAATTTGACGCATGCTACACAAACCCTTGTGAGAACAATGGGACCTGCAGTGATATCACACAAAGACACGAGAGGCGGGACTACACTTGTACCTGTCCACCAGGTGTGTTTATTAGAAAGACATTGTTACTGCACTGCAAAGGGACAAGGTTAAACAGAGAGTGGCTGAGAACAAGATGCATAGAGCTAATACCATGGGTGAAGTTGGACATATCCGCTGGGGCGGGGTTAGGTGTTTGGGTGTTGGGGGTGGGGGTGGGGGTGGGGGGGGGTTACGCAGTCTGACTATATTGCATGGTGTGTTAAGCATAAACAGTATAAAAGGGAACAGAAGACAATAGTATGAAGCTTGCCGTAAAGCCAAACAACACAATGCATCTAATCAGTTTCTGACAACTGTTTACTATAAGACACACTGCATTTTACTACATGATGCGGAGTGTTAATCTTTCACATGAGCAAATATAACTTAATATGTCAAATATGTATTCAATAACCAATGTCCTACCTAGTAGAGGTATATTTTCATCTTGCAGCAGTAGGTTTCACATTTATTCCATATAATCATTTAATTCGATTGCACTGCTTAAAAATACACACAAGAAATTTTTCACTGGACTTATTTAGACTGTAATAATGTAATAATAATGTAGTGACATATTTCAGCTGCCAGGGAGCCAGTGCCGTCCCTGCTCCCTGCAAACTCCATCTATGGATAATATTCATAGGATTAGAAGCCTGTAACTGATTTATGATCAACAAAATGCTTATTGGTCCTTTCCCCGCTCTCTCTCTCTCTCTCTCTCTCTCTCTCTCTCTCTCTGTGTTACAGGGTTTGAAGGTCAGAACTGTCAGTCTTGGGTAAATCACTGTGCCTCAGAACCCTGCAAAAATGGAGCAACGTGCACAAACACACTGAACGGACCACAGTGTACCTGTGCAGAAGGTACACATTCCATACTGTATATACAGATCAGCTTCTTGTATTGGCCAGTGGACATGTTTAGGAAGAAATGAGCGTTGACAGTGTTATACACAATATGATTGGTGGAAAAATGTTTGGTCTACATTTAGTTTTTTAGCACAAAACCGTTTTTACGTTACATACTAGCTTAAATACCTTCACTCATCTGACCACCTGACCCGACAGTTATTACAGAAGCAGAAAAATGCTCCTTTAACTCTAAGATGGTGGAGTTAGCTCGAAGGATTGCGTACACATTTACATTCATAACTGATACGCTTTAGATGAAATCACTAAATGTGCCTCAAAGCAAGCAAGACTGATAGAAATACATTTGTTCAAGTTGGTGTGTTTGATGCAGTAAAGTGACTCGTGTGCCATCAGCACTCAGGATGGTCTTGGTTGAATTGAAATGCTGACTCAGCTCTAAAAACACTACGGGGCCTTTTCTAAAATAATCTTCCTTTTAACGCCTATTTTTATTCCCAGTGAGAATGAGCAGCCCATATCGACTCTGTCCTGATTTATGCTCCCTTTCTGTCTCGTGTATTTCCTAACTGTGTCACCTAGTTGCTTTTTTTAATCTTTCTATCCCACTCTTTCCCCCAGAGAAGCCCTGGCCTCAGCAATAATGCAAATCCACATTTTACAATTTTACTGACTCTCTCTCTCTCTCTCTCTCTCTCTCTCTCTCTCTCTCTCTCATCCTGCAGGTTATAAAGGAAATGTCTGTGAGATTAGGGTTGACCCATGCGCTTCTGGGCCATGCCACAATAATGGGACATGTTATCTGCAGGCCGGTGGACAGGGCTTTAGCTGCACCTGTCCTCCGGGTTTCACCGGACACACCTGCACTCAGCTTGTTGATTTCTGCTCTCTCAACCCGTGTGCACATGGTGTATGTCGCAATGTTGGCACAAGCTATAGGTGTCTGTGTGTGCCAGGTGAGACACATACGCACACAAACTGCTGTCAGTTTTATCACCAGTTAAATGTGGGCGAAAGTTGAGATTTAAAATGATACCAATTGAGATGATGATCATTATCTCACTAAACGATGGGATGTAGATGCTGCTCGCAATAAACTGTGCATTAATGAACTGTGATTCTAAATGTATTGCTTTATCATTAACCCACACTTTGCCAAAGGAAATGTTACATCCTGGTTGAATCCAGAAAAATATACATGTGTGCATGCCACATAAGATATATACAGTCAGCTTCCGRCATTTTGGAACAAACGTACACGTTTTGGGGTTTTTGTTGGCAATTGGAAATGAATCTGAATTTGAAATGAAACACTCCAGATGTGAGTGAAGTCAAGACTTTCAGCTTTTAATTCAGGGGCTTTGACAAAATTGTGGCAGGAATTACAGTTATTTTCCCCCGCGCACACACACACACACACACATACACACACACACACACACACACACACACACACACACACGCACACACAAACGCACACCCTCTCATAAGTAATGGAAGAAACGAACATAACTACAAACGTAAGGATTGTCTGTAATACTTGGATGAAAATCCTTTGCTTCCAACATCTGCTTGGAGTCTCGAACCCAAGGCTTAGTTTTCTCCCTCCGGATACTTTGCCATCCCATTATTGCAGCTCCATCCAGCTTCTGCTTGTTTGTGCAAAAAGCTCTCATATCTTTTCCTTGTGTAGCGTAATTCAATGTCTTGGACTACAAGCCATCTGCGTTACTGAGATTGCGACTTAATTCCTTTACAGTCTCAAATTGAATATTGACGTTATCGTTATCTTTTCCTGCCTGTCCTGGATGAAGAGAAATGTTATTGGTACAATGTCAGAAAGTGATAGGAATCTTAAACGTACACGATGTTAGCAAGCAATTCATTAATTGTACTCACCCACAGCAGCTGCACCAAATATTTTGGTACATAAATGTACTTTAACTTTTATATTTCATTTTGATGTTATATTTGGGGACCATTTTAAGCATATCATATGGGGAAGTTTTATGGGGATATTATTTAAGACTATTTTGGGCATGCTGATACTGACTTTCTTGTACCTTGTTGTACCCTTCCGCAAGCCTCCTCTATTTCAGGGCCGCATATAAACCTGTATAACCTGCCAGTCTGCAATGAGCAAATGGACACTGAGAAAACCTGCACAGCTAAAAGCAAGCTCTCTTTAAACTCTTGCCCACATTACTGTAG
Organism: Clarias batrachus; assembly: GCA_003987875.1. Lineage (NCBI taxonomy): Eukaryota > Metazoa > Chordata > Actinopteri > Siluriformes > Clariidae > Clarias > Clarias batrachus. Next base: position 36,935 of record QMIH01001701.1, on the reverse strand, counting down.
AAGTTGGCAAATTGCATGCATTGGCACACAGTGCATTAGCCAGCACACAGAGCATTTGTGCTGWGGTCCAGGTATTCCAACATGTCATGCTATGGCCAAACCCTCACATTCTTGGCAAAGGCCACACACAAGGTTGCTCATAAATGTTCTTTGTACTTAGTTTATAATATCAGTTTTGGATACCCGGATGAAGAGAAGGGCAGGGCTGTCAACCAACCACCACTTGGTGCAGAGTTGGAATTGTCACCCAAGTTGCTGGCCAGAATTTCCCTTTAAAAAAACGAGTGGAGGTTTCTGTGTTTCTTGGTTTTCTTCTGACACAAGCTTCTCTTACAGCAGATTCAACTCTTACCTCCAAAAGAAATTCTCCTTTTTACCAAATGAGGTCGGTGCCATTGAGTCTGGGTGCTTGATGGTCAAATCCAATCATTGCATGAGCTATAGCCAGAATGCGGTTGGTGCCTGTCATGAATCCAGAATGCCCTGGAAGATACACGCTGTGAGGGAAACTGTCAGATTGAAGAAGGACTCATTTTGAGAGAAACAGTTGGGAGGTGTATGAGAGGGTTGTGGCAAGTTCAATTAAAGTCGCAAAAGCGTGAGCATAGTAGTTTGGAGAGGCTAAAAGTGAGGAAAGTCACATTTGGAAAGATTAGTTTGGAAAGCCTAAGTTTCGTTAAGCAAGCTCGCATGCCCAATATACATAGGATCCAGGGGACCACCAGTGCTTCATGGGAAGAAGGTGACCTGGTTAGATGAATCCAGTCTAGCCTGAGGAAGTTCCCTTGGGCAGCTACATGAGTGTGCATCATTTACCTGGGGAAAAGCTGCCGCTAGAATGCTGTATGAGACGTAGGCAAGACGGCAGAGGCAASGTTATTCCCCCTGACACACTGCAAAAAATGTTGAGAAATAGTTTGAGAACCCTGAGAAAGAGTTCAAGGTGTTGACTTGACTTCCAAATTCCAACCTCAAGCTGACCAAATTCCTCTTTATTATTATTATTATTATTATTATTTTGGTTATGTGACACTATTCTCTTTGGCTATACTGTAATATTTTTATGAACACAGTTCACACAGTGAAAATAAAAAATAATAATAATAACAAMAAAAAAAATCTGACATGGTTTGACTGCCACCCTCAGGGGGGAAATTGTATTTACATAATTTAACAATGATTGTCTGTCTCCTTCTCCCCGTGTCCCTCTCAGGTTATCACGGGCTGTACTGTGAGGAGGAGTATAATGAGTGTCTCTCTGCTCCATGTTTAAATTTTGCCACGTGCCGGGATCAAATCAATGCCTATGAATGCGTATGTACATCACAGTATACAGGTACACATTTATATCTGCTTTACAGTAATGAGTTTTGTGTCGACTGTGTGTGTGTGTGTGTGTGTGTGTGTGTGTGTGTGTGTGTGTGTGTGTGTCTTACAGCAATTTACTTGTGAGTTGTATCATGATTATGATGTTGATTATGATTATGTTATGAGGTCTTGTGCTGTGTGTATGTTTTATAGGGAGACACTGTGAGATTTATAAAGATCCATGTGCAAAACTGCAGTGTCAGAACGGAGGCCAGTGTGATAGAAGGCAGAGCAATGCAACCTGTGTGTGCGCACCTGGATACACAGGTATGTGCATGTGCATGTGTGTGTGAGAGAGAGTGAGAGAGAGAGAGAGAGAGAGAGAGAGAGAGAGAGAGTAACCTCCCTGCCTCTTTGCTTTTTTCTAAGGTGAAAAGTGTGAGATTGACATTAATGAATGTGAGAGCAGCCCATGTCATCATGGTGGCACCTGCATTGACCAGTCAGATGGTTTCATCTGTCACTGCCCACCTGGCTGGGTGGGCGGGGCCTGTGAGATCCGTAAGTTAAAACCTTTAACTTGAATAATCTGCTTTAATCAACTTTCTTTCCATGCTCAATGCATCCGGATGTCAGAAAAATAGATTACAACCTAATCTCGTCACCATCATTCCTCTTAAAATGCCGTTATTTAAACACTGGATCATAGCATGCATGGCTGAGTATATTGTATCATGATTTTGGTTAAACCCATTTAGTGAATATACAGTATGGTTCTCCTCTTTTTTTTTTTCTCTGCAAATAATAATAAGCATAAATAAATAACACATGCCAGAGATGTGGAAGGGCAGATGTACCCCTGTTAGAGTGCTTAGGTGACATTCAAATTCAAATTCAAATTCAAATTCAAATTCAAATTCAAATTTTATTTGTCACACACACATTCATACACAGTACGATATGTAGTGAAATGCTTAGGCGACTGTCCGTGACCTTAGAATAGAAAACTATATTTTAAGAGTATTTACACAAAAGATAAAAGATATAACAAGAATGTAGAGGTAGATTCACCTAAGCATAAAATAGTAATATATAAAAAATATATACATAAGTGGTAATATTAAAGCCTAGGTGAAACAGTATGGAAAATGAAAATGAATATAAATAGAGATGTCCATCCAGGGGACAGCAATGAATATAAATAGAGATGTCCATCCAGGGGGTGTGCAAGAATGCTATAAAGTGATTTTGTGCTTAAAGTGACATGTGCTATAGAGTAATGACATGTGCTATAGAGTAATGACATGTGCTATAGAGTAATTTACCTCCATAGTCTGGAATGCATTGGGAGTGAAGATAAATCCTCTTGTTTGGTGCCAATTAAAAGGTCAAAAGCACAATCATATGTGCGATGTGAGGGTAGATCTCTGGATTTGGTTTTTGATGAACATTTTAGTCAAGTGTTGATATTCATCGGAAATGTACACTCGAACTTGTGTGTCAGGGCTTTTAACAGATGTC
>QMIH01001700.1:95938-117380 GCA_003987875.1 Clarias batrachus | reverse complement strand
AGTGAGAGAGAGACAGTGAGAGAGAGAGACAGAGAGAGACAGTGAGAGAGAGAGAGAGAGACAGTGAGAGAGAGACAGAGAGAGAGAGAGAGAGAGAGAGAGAGAGAGAGACAGTGAGAGAGAGAGACAGTGAGAGAGAGAGAGAGAGAGAGAGCACTTTTGATTTCATATTTTTATTCCCTTACAAATGTAAGTCATTACCCTTTAATGAGTTAATCTTGTTCCTCTCGGTACTCCATCAAGCAGTCCATTATAATCCCTTGTCATGTTGATGCTCGGCTTGTTTGGGGTCTGAAATGCCTAAAAGAAACATTATACTCTCTAATACCATGTTACTGTAATTAATACTGTGGCCATTGTAAAATCTCTTTTGCTCCAATAAAATAGATTGCAGTATGAGCTTCACAGTGAAGTACAGTTAGGACAATAAGTTTTCAGACAGTGACACACTTTTCATCGTTTTGGATCTGTCCACTACCACAATGAATTTGTAATGAAATAGACTGTCAGCATTCATTTAAAGGTTGAACCATGCTGTCATTACAGCCTTCTCGTAGGTGTCAGAGCTAAATTATGAGCTAGCTTGAAAGCCAAGTTAATAGTCTAGTACGCCCTTGACTCAACTAAAAATAAATATAAATATAATTGCAAGCAACTATGAGCAGGCGCAAGCACCGTGTGCCATCATGCACCAGAAACACAATGGGCACAGTGGGCACAAGCGTTCAAAGTGGACATACCAATACCATTATGACAATTTTAGAAAAGGGAGGATTTTATGTCTAGACCTCCAAAAAGACCCATATCCTGAAAAAAAAGCATCACACTATGATGTTACTCAATGTGAGGTCACTTGATATAATGTTACACAGAAAGTTATGAAGCACTTTTTGGCATAAGTTTAAGGCATTGTTATGGCTAACCCATTTGAGTTACATCCTCAATGTACTGAGCCACATAGGCGCGGTTTGTTGATACAGTTTGGCAATCGTATAAATCCCCTAGGTGGAGTGCATAAATGGTTTTAAATGACCCAAAATAACTGACTTCCTGTTGAGTAAAGTCCATGACATTCAATGCGAAGTTGTCCAGCTCAATGAGCTCTAAATGTGTACGGGGTCTCATATGCATTCATGATTTTCATGACTTTTTGAGCATGTTAAGACCCCCAAAAGCGCCGAAAGCTGGAGAAAAGAAAAAAATGATGATAATCCTTAGAAGAACAATTGCCATCTTCTAAGAGTCAGTTATGTTATAACATTACAGAGATCTGCAGTGGCTAATATTAACTTTAACTAACGTTAGCTTACAATAACCGGATACACAGAGTGATAGTCCTACTCTGGGGTCATTATAACTGGTTTCAAAGGAAAAGCTGTTGCTAAGACACATAGATTTAGCTAAGGTTAGTTATATAAATACCGTTAGTTCATATTTGATCTACCCTGACATACACTGTAGGCTCGTGTGTCTTCAGGTGTCTTTTCAACTTGGTTGCTTGTATTTTTTGCATCCAGATCATCTCTCCTCTTTCTTCCTACCTGATGGGCCGCCGGTGAAGATGAGACTGCCATGTCACTAATCATTTTGTTGGACTTCAAGCTAACTGCGTCTTGGACTTGGTTAGCATGCTAACATGACAGTAGAGAGGTGTCTGGCTTTACGAGACCTGCCTTGCTGGACAGATTCTCACCCGATGAGAAATACGCATGGACACACAGAGGATTTGCATGTTCAAACGGATACATGCAAAGGATTGGTTAAAAAAGAAAACAACCTTCAGTGCTTTGAGTTGGGACTTGTGATCTAGATTGTCTGCCACAACAGAGCCAATGATTTTGTCTCGTCTTTATTCGTCCAGGTGTGCTAAACTGGGATTTTTTAAAAATAAAGACATCAATCCAACGAGCTCCAGCTTTGGAAATGTTTATGCATCCATGTTTTGCGATTCAGTATCTACTCAGGATATTTTGTCCAAGTATTTTTTTTAAAAAAGGGTATAAAATACATTACATATTTATTTCAATTTGCTGAATTAGGCTTAATGTTTTTCAAACTAACTAAACTCTTTTTAATTGTGTATAAGGTTTAACCACATTTTCTATTAAATACTACTTCATCCCAATCTCAGTTTCTACAGTGAAAAGGCTTATGTTTGAAAACTACACGTTTTGAGCATCAAAAGCATCAAGTGATGCCTTATTCAGCACAGGTACAGTTTATTGGGAACTTTTCGTACACATATACTCTTTGTATATGTTTACTTTATGTCATTTTCACAGTTGTTTTTTTTAAATTTGGTAATAAAATGAGCTGCTTTTTGAAAATGTCCTCCTTCAGGCAAAACAGCATATGCAAACTACCTTGTCCTTTTGTCCTTATTTTCATAAAACTAAACCAAAATCAGAGTAATAAGCAGAGGCAGACCTGAGTGTAAAAGTTTGCACATCCCCTGGCCATGACATTTAGTTTATTCAGTTTCACAGATATTTCATTACATTGACACCTCTGTTAAAGGAGCAAAGAAACAATTTTGCATTTGTGACTTTGTTACTTTTATGAAAGTCTCAGAATAGTAAATGTGCGCGCACACACACACACACACACACACACACACACACACACACACACACTAGAGGATAGCCAGGTGACTCCACATTTGTGGGTTTATAAAAGGTGAAATAAAGCACACATGTTACATCCCATCCTAGGGTTGGGCGCTACAGCAAAAGAATGGATCAGGTTTTATTTTAAACTGTATGGGAAAGGTGAAACACGTTGTTATGTTGCAGAAATGATGATGTTACATAGCAGAAAGAACTAGTCCGAATTGTTAGCTCACAAAAATGTGAGGTTTGTATTGCTTTTCAAAATGTACAGGTGAACAACAACAACAACAAAAAACACGCCACACACAAACACCGGGATGAGCTTCAGGGTGGACCCAGGCCAAAATAATAAACAAAAGGTATCTGCATTTTAAAAGCTAGCTTACCTACAAAACAACACACAGACAAAAATATAGGTACCTTCCCTGACTCCCTAAATCAAAAACCCTACTACCAGTGAGTGCACAAACATAAGTTACCTACAACGGGATTATTTACAAATATATACAAACATCCAAGCAACCAAACCGAGGGACAAAGCAATAAACAAAGTCAATGAGAGGCAAAAGTCAAAACCTGAATACACAGTCCAAGATCAAAAAGTCACAATCACTCTCTCCAACACAACCAACACCTCGTCACTTCCTTTGTCTCTCTCCGGTTTATGAATGGTTGCGCTGATTGATGACGTCACTCTCGTCACAGAAGCAACCGTGTGGAAGGTGAGGTAGATGTAGGTGTAATGACAGTGAACCAGTAAACCTGGAGTGGAGTCTGGAGCGCCGCGCAACCCGGACACAATAAACACACGCACACAACAAAGTACAGTCGCAGTGTTGTGGGTCGTAACACACACTTTGCAGTTTATGTATTAATCATTAAATAGATAATTAATGAATGGTGGCATAGTGGTTAGCACTGTGGCCTCACACCTCTGTGTGCTGTGTTCTCCCTGTGTATGGTGGGTTTCCTCCAGTTTCCCCAGAGTCCAAAAACGTATAGATTTCCCAAATTGGCGTATAAAACTTGCCCGTGTGTGTGAGTGCGCTTATGCCCTCTGAAGGATTAGCATCCTGTCCAGAGTGTACCCTTCTTTATGCCCCGAGTCCCCTGGAATAGGCTTCAGACCTCCTGCAACCCTGTACCACAATATATAAAGCTTACTAGAAATGTCACAAGATGTCAAGTGTAGCACACAAATATCGTAGCACACTGATTTGCATGTTGATTATGTCATCACATACATATATTTGAATAGTGACTAGCAGCCGTCAGAGAAGCTGTTGTGAGTGGGGGAACTGACAAGTATCTGAGGCCAAGGGGTGGAGCCAGGTAGCATATTTGTATACTGAAAACAACCAGCTGCTTTTTATAAAACCCTAGTGTGCAACTCACTAGGATTAATAAGCACTCTTTCCAGTCGACATCTCTCATATAAGCATATGAGCATGGTAAAGTGGAAAGATTATTTATTTTATCATTTACAAATTGCCCATAGTGTGTTAGTGGATGTATGTGTGCTTGTGCCCCCTGAAGGATTAGCATCTTGTGCTGGTTGTACCCTTCCTCATGCCCTGAGTATCCTGGGACAGGTTTCAGGCCTCCTGTGACCCTCTACCACAATATACAGGGGTTGAACAATGAAACTGAAATGCCTGGTTTTAGACCACATTAATTCATTAGTATGGTGTAGGTGCTCTTTTTGCAGCCAATACACCATCAATTCGTTTTGGGAATGACAGATACAAGTTCTGCACAATGGCCAGAGGGATTTTGAGCCATTCTTGCATATTAGTCGCCAGATCACTATGTGATGCTGGTGGAGAAAAACGTTTCCTGACTCGCTCCTCTAAAACACCCCAAATTGGCTCAATAATATTTAAATTCAATTCAGTTCAATTAAATTTTTTTTGTATAGCACTTTTAACAATTGTCATTGTCGCAAATCAGCTTTGCACAATCAAAAGAATTATTGAAGTTTGTATGAAATATGAATGTGTATGAGTCAAAATGATTCCGATAATAATCTGTCTCTGACAAGCAAGCAGGGGACGACAGCGGCAATGGCAAGGAAAAACTCAGTAATACTCAGATGGCAGTAGGAAGAAACCTTGAGAGGAACCAAACTCAACAGAGAACCCATCCTCATCTGCGTAAAACAGATAGCAGGGATTGATCTGCATGTGTGAGACTGGAAGTTCAGTATAACAGGAGATGTGTTTAAGTTGATATGGATTCCAGTTCACTATTGGAGGCTCAGGAAACTCCAGTCCTAAACTATCGAGCAACTACAGTCATGACTCCTCAGCAAAACTGTCAGCATCAGCCGAGGAAAAGTGGAAGAGTCCCCAGTCACCACACACATCCCAGGCAGATCACACAGGGCATCCTAGCGACGAGATCTCAAGCCAGAAGGGGGACATCAGGACTAGTCAGACAAGTCCAGGGGGAAGAGGGGGTCTGGATGACTGGCAGTTCAGGAGCAACAGGTATAGCTCAACAGAGAGACAGGGAGAGGAGAAGAGAGAGAAGAGGAGAGAGGAGAAGAGGAGGTGAATGTATATTTAATGCAGAGTGCAAGCAGGGACTCTAGCAGGACTAACTATGACATCATAACTGAAAGGGAGAGCCAGAAGGAAACATAGACATGAGGGCTCCATGAGATGTAATGCGACCAATGACTTCACCGTCAATAAAGTTATCAATGAGAGTGCGGAGGACAGAATCTAAACATACCAGTTCACCAGAATACTCTACATCCATGAGTCCCCTATGTCCCCCAGATCTGCTCCCAGGTGTCGGGTGAAAACCCGAATAAGTTGGCAAAACTAAAAAATTTGGTCAGTTAAATTTTTTTTTTTAAAAAAATGATGTTTCCAATTTTAATTAGAGAACTATCAGTTTTTGAGTTTGTTGTACTCATTCATATTAATCATTCTTCACTTGCATTATTGAGTAGCCTAACTCATACTATTTAATAGCAATTATCTTTTTTTTAATTTGTTGCAAAACAAATAAATTGTTGTTGGTCTTTCGGCTGATCCCGGCGATGGGTCGCCATAGCACACAATCCAGTCCGCACACAAGCTTGGCACAGGTTTTATACCAGATGCCCTTCCTGACACAACCCTCCGGATTTTATCTGGGCTGGGGACAGCTTCATCCAGTTGTTGGGAATCAAACCCGGGCCTTTCACATGGCAGACGAAACACCTCCCACTGAGCCACCAGAGCCCTATTGCCCTGTTGGGGTTAGACACAAAATCACTAGTCTGAAAGATTTTAAGGTGGTGGAACTTTAAGGTGACTGCTACTGTTACTTAAGTACTTACAGTTACTTAAAATATCAAATTTGTTCAGCGAACTTGAAAAGTATAATTTCCACAAACTCATAAATACAAGAAAAAGTGCTAAATACTCATCAAGTTCTATTCATTTGAACTAATTGTTATTATTTAACTTAACAGTCCTGAATATGATTAATTACTTTGAGCATTAGGGTTTACAGTGTAGACTTGTGGAGATTGAGACTGTGTGAGTCCCTGTGAGTCCCAAACATTAATTGGAAGACTATTCCATAACTTTGGGGCTTTGTGAGAAAAAGATTTGCCCCCTGCTGTAGTTTTCATAATACACGGTACTGACAGGCAGTCTGCATCTTTTGATCAAAGTAGGCATGGCGGATCAAATTTTGGGCCTGGGGAATGCCAAACCATCACTGATCCACCCCCATGCTTCATTCAGGGCATGCAACAGTCTAGATGGTACGCTTCTGAGGCTAGCAGGGGGTCGATTGTTGTGCTTACAGTGGGTGCAGATGTTGCAGGCTGCCACAAACCTGGAAACATCCTCTTCTAGTGTGGACCACCAAAAGCATTGTTGAGTGACAAAGCAGGCCCGAGCAAAGCCCGGGTGGCAGGACAGCCTGTATCCAGGTTCCATTCCAAAGCGTGGATGAAGGGGAACGAACAGGAGATTGGTGGCAACATTGCTTGGTTCGGGTTCCTGGATTAATGCTTGCTTGTCCTTTGTCTGAATGTCTAGTTCCATGGTTGCGATTAAACAGCAAGATGGCAGGATAGTGCGGCATGAGATCTTGGGGAGAGGAGAAATGTTGAGAGAGCGCGCCTGGTTTGGTGTTTTTGTAGCCAGCCGGTAGGACAGGACGAAGTTGAATCTTGAGAAGAACAGCGCCCATCGAGTTTGACGGGCATTGAGTCTCTTGGCAGCGTGTAGATATTTTAGATTTTTACGGTCAGTCCATACTAGGAATGGAAGCTCGGTTCCTTCCATCCAGTGCCTCCATTCCTCCAAGGCTAGCTTCATGGCCAGAAGCTCTCCCACGTCGTAGTTCCTTTCAGCCGGGGACAGATGACAAGTAAAAAATGAGCATGAGTACAATTTGTTATCCTGTGAGAATTTCTGGGAAAGTATCCCTCCAACACCACTGTTGGAAGCATCAACCTCTCCAGTAAACTGCCAGGATGGGTCGGGGATGGTGAGAATGGGAGCGGAGGTGAACCTTGGCTTAAGGTCGGCGAATGCTGTTTCCCCCGCCTTGTTCCAAAAAAAGTGTGTCTTAGAGGATGTCAAGGAAGTTAAGGGGGCTGCAATTGAGCAATATCCCCTAATAAAATGGCGGTAAAAGTTGTCAAAACCCAGGAAACCTTGGAGGTCTCGCTGTGAGGCTAGGGTTGACCAGTTGGAAACTGCTTGAACCTTAGCTGGTTCCATTTCCAACCTTAGGTGGAGATCACAAAGCCCAGAAACGTGGTGGACGTTGCATGAAACCCGCACTTCTCTGCCTTGGCGTACATTTTGTTCTCCAAGAGTCTCTCCAAGTGTCTCTGTAAGACTAGACGGACATGGTGACGATGCTCCTCCAGAACATGAGAGACGATAAGATTATTGTCTAAATAGACAAACACAAAGGAGTTTAGGAAGTCTATGAGAATGTCGTTGATTAGGGCCTGGAAGACTGCGGTGGAGTTGGTCAGTTCAAATAGAACCACCAAGTACTCATAATGCCCGGTCGGGGTGTTTAGGGCAGTCCTCCACTCATCCCCCTCCCGATTTCAGATGAGATGGTAAGCTTTGCATAGGTCCAACTTGGTGAAAAAGTCAGCTGTTTGGAGAAGTTCGAAGTCCTTGTCCTTCTTCTTGACCCTGCTGGGGATTAGGATGGGTGGATAATTCCCATGGCGAGAGCCTCAGAGATGTTCATTCCCTCCCTTTCTTGACGTGCTAGTGAGTAGAGCCTACCCTTGGAGGGAGAGATGCCAGGGAGCAAGTCTATTGGGCAATCATAGGGTCGATGAGGAGGAAGTGACATGGCTCGTGTCTTGTTGAAGACCTGCTTGAGATTGTGATACTTGTTTAGAACATTGGAGATGTCAGGAGTTTGATCAGGCATGGGTAGAATGGGGGAAGGAGAGAGTGCTGAGTGGAGACATAAGGTGAAGCATGAGTGGCTCCATCCTACAACAATGTGCTTGGCCCTGTTAATTTGTGGGCCGTGAAGTGCTAGCCAGGGGGGAGAACGAGAACAATTGTAGTGACCTTTTGATGACAAAAAGGCTGATCTCATCAGAATGATTGCCTGAGATTCTTAGAGAGAGTGGAAGGGTCCTGAGTGTGATAGGTGGGAGAGGTCTCCCATCTAGAGCCTGAACAGTTAGCGGAGGTTCCATGGGTATGCAAGAGACCTTCAATGCCTTCAATGAGATTAGGTTCTGCCTAATTGCATGGGTTCCTCTTATTTACATGCTCGTGGTGAGAGGAGCAGAAGGGCACTTTTGGGTAGTGGAATCCTGGCTAGTCTCCGGAGAAGCAGGCGTGAGTCCACGCATCCGGCCAGTTCCTGGAGTTCCTGGAGACTAATTAATCTTTGAGATCCTCTGACAAACTCTCCAAGAACATATTGCACAGTGCTCGATTATTCCACCCTCTTGAAAGGGCCAGTGTGCTGATATTGATGGCGTAGTCGTAGGTTGAGTGAGAACCTTGGCGAAGTCTTAGAAGCTGGTCACCCGCCTCTTCTCCATAACACGATCAATCAAACACCCTCATCATCTTTGAAAAAATCCTTAAAATTACAGCAACAGGGGTCATGGGCATCCCAGAGTGCTGTACACTCCTGGGCTCGTGTCGAGAGGAGCATTATGACATATGCCACCTTGGAGTGTTCTTAAAGGTGCATGCCTACAGCTGGTAGGTGTGGTTCTTGTTGTGCGTCAAGGTCTCTGCCTTGAGCCGAAGGGGGCGGAGCTGCTGGAGCGGAGTAGTGATCTCGACGAGGGCCTTCTTGGTGCTAAGCAGCACCTGCTGATGTGTCCCAAGGAGACATCCTTGACTTTCCAATGCCGTCCTCATCTAGTCAACATCTGCTGAATTCATGTCCATGGCCGGATTATTCTGTCAGGGGGTGTGGCTGAGTGTGAGGAATTCTGGTGCGGAAGACTGACAGCGAGGGAAAGAATGCAAATATCTCTCTTCTGTGACATGAGAGCGAGAAGGAGACCTCTTTTCCTTGACCACATCTCCTTAATGTTTTTTCTCTACGACTTCATTTGAACTCTAGCTCTCGTTTCCTCGATTACGGCTCAGCTTCACGTTTTGGCTCAACAACATCGCGAACGAACTTCATGGCTCAGTTCTCACACTTCCGCCGTCACAACCACGGCCCAGTTTAACATCTCGGCACTATTACATCGTGGAAGGATTTCACAGCTCTGATCAAATGTTTCCGCTTTCATGACTACGGCTCAGTCTCACGTCTCAGCATGGCTACAACGCTATGGATCTTACTGCTCGGCTCCAACGCCTCCAATCTCACTACTGAAGATTTGGTTTATGAGTGTTTTGAAATATGAGCCTGCTTCCGCAACAAATTATGCTCGTAATCCAAGGTTCCACTGTAGTTACAAGAAAATTGCAAAGATAGCAGCTTCATGCGCAGCCATTGCCCAGGAAACGCCCCCCCGCTCATCTCTGACTAAGCCATGCCCCCCTCGTCACATGTAAATGCTGAATGGATAGCTGTTTCAGGCTGATCTCAGTACAGCTCTTATGTTAAAGAACAAAAACGAAACTGGATTTTTTTTTACACTCTGTTTAAATCTATTTATCTATTTATTATCTATTTAAACCATCTGAAATGCTGCCTGAAATGGGTGGAATTCAATTCAATTCAATTTTATTTGTATAGTGCTTTTAACAATTCGCAAAGCAGCTTTACAGAATCAAAAGAATTATATAAGTTTGTATTAGAAGTGAACATGTATGAATCAAAATGATAAGACTGGAGTGAGGCAACCCCATATACAGGGAGATTCATTAGTCAACCCAGCAATAGATAAAAGCTATTCCAGGTCTTTTTGGAATAAAATTGGCTGTAACTTAAAAAAATAAATAACCTGCCCCTAAATAACCTGCTACCACTAACTAGCTTGTTAAAATTGCTCGGGGACCAAAATAATTGATTTAGTTTTTGATTTAGCTTACATTGGACCAAATTAACCAAATAATTAAATAATGTGTCAAAATTGTACTTCTGCACAAGTGTTTCAATCCCATAAGCATTGGATGAGTGACAGTTGTCGACAGCTTAATGCTGAAAATGGCTCAGTTTGTAGGACATCACAGTGTAGTCTGGGGGGTAATTTGGGCCAGACCTTGATGTAAACATTCTCTTTTTTCTCTCTCCCTTAATGTAAAGACCTTCATTAATAAAGAGGTCAGGGCCAAGTGTTATTAAGCACTGCTCAGGGTGCACAACTTCAGCACTAGGATAATACTGGATCTTTGATAAGCACCAGAGTAAGATTATTAGCATAATTTATCAAAATATAGCAATAAAATATAGCAATTAATAATAATTCCAATATTTAGGAATAACAGCCATTTTTAAGCAAAATCCCTTTATTTTACTTCAGCTTTTTTTGTAAATGACACATTTACAGGCAGCGCTGACCCTGCCCCTAACATTGACCAGGCCCCTAACATCTGTACCGGAGAGGTACAGGAGCCACAGATCTGCCTACCACCACCAACACCCAAACAAAAGCACTACAGCTTAGGCATAAATAAAAAATGTAGGAACATTGCATAGCCTTGAAACAAATTCCTGCATTGGGGAATATGATATCCTGATATTATAACAAATTTAAAAAGTCTAATGAAGAAAAAGAATTTACTTTCTGCAATATATGAATGGGAAAGACACCAACATATCGTGAGTGTGCATCTAAGTTTTAGTTTAGTCTTACTCGCTCTGTGTCCAAAGAATCGACACTCTTTTTTTCTTTTCAGATATCGTCCTTTAATCTTCACTTACAAGATACATAAAACAAAATAAAACAAAATAAAACAAATATAATCTCAAAATTCAAATAATCACAGATGCGGTAAAGAAAACTGTGACTCCGTTCTCTTTCCAAGCACGCACACCCCCCCCCACCCCACCCCAACCTTCACAGGCGTGATTCTTAAAGAGTCAGTACACAATTTTAACTTAGTACCTATTATCAATGTAAAATGTACAAAATATTTATCCAAATGGCCCATTGAATAATCAATAATGTGACTTCTCAAATGCAAACAATTAAAATAAAAAACATTAAAATGCACCAGACAATATAACACAATATAACTGAATCTAACAAAATAGGCTCCTACATATCGTATAAACTGGAAAAAAAAAGACTTATGAAGTAAAGTTGTACATTACCAGTTTTTGTGTTGCTGTTAAATAAAAAGAATGATGTTGATTTAAATGTACACCAGTGTTTCCCATCGCTGGTCCTGGACATTTCAGGGCCTCTGTGTTTCACACACACTTCTATCAGTAAAGGCTGTTAATCTGCTAATTAGTTAAATCAGATGTGTTGGGAGCGGAGAAAACAAAAAAAATGTGCATCCTCATGATCCTCTGTGTATCACGTTCAGATCTGGTAAGAATTAAAACTTCAAACGTCAAATCTGTGGAGAAAGAGGAAAAAGGTTAGACACTCAGATTTGATCAGATGTTTATCAGAATCATAGAAGGAAAATCTACATAAACACTGTGTGTATGTATGTTTGTGTGTGAGTGTGTGGGGGGGGGAGAGAGAGGGGAGAGAGAGGGAGAGACGAAAATACAGTATTTATACTCCAGATCCCCAAATACTCACATTAAACTTTAAACCAAACAGAAATGTTAAAACTACATAATCAATAAAACACTTTTATACACAGAACACACAAAAGACAAATTCACATATACAAAATACAAAACCAGAAATACCAGAAGTGATGTGAAATGATGTAAATGAGTAGTATTACTTTGTTCTTCCTCCTCAGCCAGAATTCTCTGAGACACAGACTTCACTACTGAAAAACATTGTTCCCCATCAAGATGGTTCCAACTGTATGGACGTGGTTGAGTTTTATAGTATGGAGTCTTGTCATACACCAGTGTTTTGTATTTCCACCATAGAAGATTGAGATTGAGATGGAGACGGTTTGCTGGTCGTGTCATTGATCTGATATGCTTTAAAGAAAAGCTTTAACAGTTTTTATTCAGTGCCTAGGTGCTTGATCATCCTGAATAATTATTATATTTTCTACGAATGCATTTGGGAAAAGTGTCCAAAATCTCATCGTCCGGGAATCTGCACTCACAAGGTGATGATGCTGGAGCTTCTGTCTGGTGATGTGATTAAGCACTGAGAGGTAAAGTCTTGAACACTATCTCCCTTGGGCCTTTACCTGACATGGAACCCCATATCATACATGACTGGAAATTAGCTTGTGTTCTACAGCCAATCATCTTTATATATACTGTGTTTCACAGAAACATACGGCAGCAGCTTGAGGACAGCCAGCCGGGAAACACTGAGGAGCCCGAGTCTGCTGCGACACACCCAAACCAGCACTCACAAAGGTCAGTCCTGAACACACCGGCACCACAGAGACACACTGCACCCGGCACTGACACGAACACCGCCACTACTGTACACAGTGAGAGTATAGATCCCGACACACTTACAGTCAGCGCTGACCCCGCCTCTAACATTGACCAGGCCCCTAAGATTGACCAGGCCCCTAAGATTGACCAGGCCCCTAACATTGACCAGGCCTCTAACATCTGCACCGGAGAGGTACAGGAGCCACAGATCTGCCTACCACCACTGACACCCAAACAAAGCACTACAGCTAAACCCAGGAGAAAAAGAGACGAGTCGTCACCAGGAAGAACCGCAAATGTTTAACAAATGTTATTTGTCGAGGGACAAATAAACCAATTTTTACAGTTTTAACGAAAGAGAAAAGAGAAAGTAATCAGGAAGAAACTGGAATCTGCTCCTAGCAATGAAAAAATACAGGACATGGAGACTGACAGTAGCTTGGGACAGATCATTACCATGTACTCACATACAGTAAACACTCATGACTCAGAACATAAACCAGGGCGAATGAACTTCAAATGAAAAACTGAACTAAGACTAAGAATGAGGTTGGGCTTTGAGACAATGAACATGGTTAAAATCGCTATATAAAAATAAAGTGAATTGGTTATTGGTGGGGTGGAGGGTCACGGGGTTTTTGCTTTTTGAAAAAAAAAAGTGGAAATATGTTAATACATTATGTGTGTGTATGTATGAGTGTATGCGTGCTGGTATGAATGTGTGTGTATGTGTGTGTGTGTGTGTGTGTGTATGAATGAGTATGTATGTGTGTGTGTATGAATAGATATATAAACTGAAAATGTTAAATAGTCCCTTCCCTTAAATTGTCACAATAAAGTGTGTAAAACGTGTCATATGGAGACCTCTTGTGGTCTCAGTTTGGAATGTGTGAGGTGACTGGGGACGGTTCCACTTTACCACAAAGATGGTCCTGGCTTCGGAGGATGCATGCAGCTCCTCTTTCACAACTTGTGACTGTTGTTGACTAATAGTTCAGGACTGGAAGTTCCTATAGTTCCAACAGCCCATTTGATTCAGCCCATTTGATTCAGCCCATTTGATTCAGCCCATTTGATTCAGCCCATTTGATTCAGCCCATTTGATTCAGCCCATTTCTTACAGTTCTTTCATCACAAACCTGATTCATGCTGCTTCTCTTTTGTTTTTACTTGATTTATGTTTTCTACTTTCAAGTTTTCATTTCAGTTAATTTTTCTACTTTCAAAGCACTTTTCTCCATTTCTTCATGAATGTCTTCATTTGTTTTAGGAATGCAAAGTGATTACATACTGTACATATGTGAATTGTTTATTTACTGTCCAGTAAAACATCACTGCATAAACTGACTAATTGTAGTGAGTCCAACATTTTACATTTTTACAGGGACTTGTAAGCAGAGACTTTAGTCCACATCCTGAGCTCCTGCTTCACTCTCACAGGCCAGATCAGTGACTGTAACACTGGTGTTAATCTCATCACAGCTTAGTCAATCTAACACTTTTTCATCACTCATGAATAAAATCACACAAATCTTATTCTCCAGTGACAAGCACACTCCGACTTGTCCCACTTTCTCTCTCACTCTTTTACTGGTCAAGCATCTGACTCTCTCCCACTCAAAAACAATATGCAGAGCAGTGGTTTTATTCCTTATTACTGTACACACACGTTCAGATACAGCATCCCTTAAGAAGTGTATAACACCATCAAGCCTGTGTGTGTGTGTGTGTGTGTGTGTGTGTGTGTGTGTGTGTGTGTGTAACTCACTCTAGTTTCTCCAGTGTACAGTGTGGATCCTTCAGTAGATCAGAGAGCAGCTTCACTCCTGATTCTCCTGGTTTATTGTAGTTCAGATTCAGCTCTCTCAGGTGTGATGAGGGGTTCGACCTCAGAGCTGAAACCAGAGCAGCACAACCTTCACCTGTAATACAGCACCACTCCAGCCTGTAGAGAGAAGGAGAATAGTGTTCCTATATATTTACTGATGCGCGCGCACGCACACACACACGCACGCACACACACACGCACGCACGCACACACGCACGCATGCACGCACGCACACACGTACGCGCTGAATTCCTTCTTTCTGATTTTGGAATCATGTAAAGACACTGAAAGCAGATTTAAGCTGACTGGATAACTATAACAGTTATTCATGTAAATTGTGCTCCAGGACAGACAACATGAATCTAAAGCAGCCAGATGACAGAAATGCTCACCACTACTGCTATGGAATAAAATCACTGTCAAAAATAATCGTGCATAAAAAAAAGATTTGTGTGTAATTCTGTTTTTTCTGAGTTGGATTACAAAATCTATGGCCACGACAGCTTACAGATACGATATTTTGAGTGTTTGTTACAGTACAACTCTGAAATATTGAGCATTTACAGAAACAAAACTCGTTTTTACATCTCCTCTGCACACGGACGAATTGCGAAATTACGCCCATGAATGTAGTGTGTTAGACCGCTGTCAAAAATACATCATCAAGGCCACATGCACAGGCATTGCTATCCGAGCGAAGAAGAGGAATCGATTCGGCCACCGTTTTAAACCACCGGCGCCAAAATGGCAGATCAGCAGCCGAGCGCTCTCTCATCGTCTAAGATAAAAAAAAATTTTCACAGAAGAATAACTTTCTTTTACTAAATTCAGATAAGACAGAGATATTACTTATTGGCCCAAAAAACAGTAGACACCAGCTCTCACAATTCAGCCTGTGTTTAGAAGGATGTACTGTTACCACCAGCTCGACAGTGAAAGACCTGGGTGTGATATTAGACAGTAACTTGTCCTTTGAAAATCATATTTCCAATATCACAAAAACAGCCTTTTTCCATCTTAGAAATATTTCCAAGCTTAGAAACATTTTATCCAATAAAGTGGGCAGGGACTGCACTCTTAATAACGGTGTGGCATACCTGTGAACCCCATTTATATTAACCCAAACTGTCTTTGTCTGCAGGATTTCCATTGCACCCTGATCCTGTCGGGACCTGGTCACCAGCTTCTCGTTCTTATATGGCAAGACATCGAGCTGCCAAAGTCTTTCTACATGGTGATGCAATTCAGCTGATGGGGAGGGTGTTGCGATGAACAGGCATGACTGGGTTCCATCTCGCTGTGGTAAGCACTTACTGTAGTAGGGCCTTGAAGTGTCCAGCCAAGTCTTGTCTTAACTGCTGCAGGACACTCCCGTGGCTGGGTTGGGGTTATTAAGACCCTCCTAATCTTACTGGCTGGGTTGGGGTTATTAAGTGCGGGAAGTCTGATCCAATGAGAAGAAGAGGTTGGGTAAGTACCTGTACTTACGCTGCAATTGTTCCACTGGGTATGTGTGTTCTGCTAAACCCACCTGTGCTGCAGTGAAAGCTCCTCTGATCTTATAAACTCTCCCAGGTTGGCCGGCTGTTGAGATAGTGAAGCATACAGAAGAACCTTGTATCACTCGTAAGTCTTGGCACACCGTTCTCAGTGTCAGACTCTCCTTGGGACCCTGGAGGTTTAACCGCAGTGCTGCCTCCTGTAGAAGAATTGTTCACTCTGATCCGTCGTCTAGGATAGCATAAGTCCCCAGGGTATGATTTCCATTCCGCAGGAGAACCTTACTGACCTTAAGGAGCACTTGRCTGCATCCAGCCTTTCTGTCCAGGTAAAGGATGTCAGTAGAGGAATTCACCAGTCCACAAAGTGTTTCAGACCTGGCTTTCTTGCCCTTTGATGACTCCTCTTTCCTGGTGCTAACATTATGGAGAGCATTCAGATGATTGCCTTTACATATACTGTAGCCATCTCTCAGACGACATTGTGCGGCTTGGTGGCTGCGGGTACATCTCCAACAATGACCATTGTTTATTACCCACTGTTTCTGCTGCAGTTGAGATGGGAGAAGTTAGAGCAGTCATTGAGATTGTGCAAGTTATTACAGCAGTAAGGGCAGTACAGTCTGGGCTTCTCAGATAACTGGGAAGGTGCTGCCGCAGTACAGGGTCCTCCAGTGTAGTTTGTGTAGAGCCCATGAGCACAGTCATTGGCCTGTTTCTTCCTTTACCCTCCCTCTTGCGATCTCTCTGCCTTGTAGCAGCGTCTTTATGGGTATCTATCTGATCAAGCACATCACCATTTTCCTGGATCTGTAGCTCATACTCTAACCACTCTGCAAAGTCCAAAAGTGAAGGCACACCTCTCTTTAGTCGGTGAAGATACCGCATAAAGTTAGCTCTGAGATCCTGGGGTAACTTACTGCTTAATCTGGGCACATGCGATCTGCACTGAAGTTCAAGGGGTCCCTCCTGTTTCACCTGTTCTGGCATTCCCACCAGCGCTCTGACTCTCAGCGCAAATTTGCGGAATCCCATCGAATCTCCTGGACGGATCGAGGGTCCGTCCATCAACTCTGCAATTCTCCGCAAAGCTAGTTGGTGAGGTTGACCATAGTGCTGAATGAGAGATGCCATTGTGTCGGATTAGGGGTACGGAGAGTTACTGTAAGAGTCAGCGATTAAGAGGGCTTCTTCGAATTTGAGGTGGTCCAGCAAGATTTGGTATTTGAACCTCTCAGTTGCATCTGAGGGAAGAATATTTTTCAAGGATATTCGTAGTCTTGCAAACTCTGGGGTTGTCACATGTAAAGTCTGGGATGGACGTCTTGGGACCCTTATATGATCTCTCCTGGCTACACGGTTGTGCATCAGAGGTGGCAATGAAGCAGTATTAGCGAACCCAGACCATGAGTCTGACTGTTGATAGTTGTCAAATGGCTGTTGATAGTTTGGCGTGGATGGGGAGGAGGGCTGATTCAGTTGTAGTGTAAGGATGTGTTCCTTTAGCTCCTCCAAAACCCCTGTGATCCTGTGATCAGGATTGGGCTGTCTTTGTCTCTCATCTGACGTCACAGGTGGAGGGGGTAGCGGCCAGTCTTCATCCTCTTCTGCAATGGCTAATTGATGAGCGAGCTGAGATAGGGTACCAGCTACAGTTAGCTGTGTCGTTCTGACACTGGGATAATAGTTTGATGCTAATGGCACAGGATGATGAGATGACAATGCAATATTCCTGTCTATTTGCCGTTGCATATCCAATACAGTATGCTGTAACCTCCTGTTATCCTCCTGCAGCTGTTGAAGCACTTCTTACATAGAGGATATAGGCTGGTATGATGTTGGTGCGCTCTCGTAAAGGGGAACAGAAGCTGAGGCTGAGGGCATTTCTTGTGTGCCTTCTATGCTCCAGTTGTGTGGAATGGAGTGCTGGGGGAGAGGCGTCATCTCGACGTGTCTCTCCTTGTGTCTCCTGCTTTCTCCAATTACCGAAACATGCTGACTCGGCTCGTCAAATACTACTGGGCGTGGGAGATCAATCTCATATTCCTTTAACCAGAAAGGAGGGTTCCTTTGTCGGGGAGAACGAACACCAAATCACCAAATCACCAATCACCGGTTAGAATGCACAAGTCTTTGTTCTCCTTAAAACACTCTCTTTATTCCAGCATTGCACAAGTGAATCAACAGGTGGACAGATATGTGGTTAATATTTGCATGCACAAATCCACCAAAACAAGATTAACTGCATCAAAAACCAGCTAAAGTGTTGGTTTCCTTCTACCCGTCGCTACACCAAACAAACAAAACAACTTCTGGGTTAGAACACGATAGAATGTCAGGAAAACATCTAATAAAGGTCTATTGGCGCCCCCTACTGGACTAACCCATACTTTCCTTTACAACAAGCTGTCATCATCGTCCTTTCCCAGCTCTGAATTCAACTTATTTGAGCCTGGCCACTGTGTTGTATAGTACAATATAGTAAAGTATAGTAAGGACTTATAGTAAGTAAATTGACTTTATTAGACTTTTTGGCTAAAATGATGCCTAAATATGATTGTGTCCTTATTGTGGGTGATTTTAATGTTCGTTGCCCTGAAAAGCCGCTGGCCAAAGACTTTTTAAACTTAATCGAGTGGTTTAGTTTTTGTGCAGTCAGTGTCTGACCCCACACAGGAGCATGTATTTGCTCTTGCTTGACATCTATTTCTATTATTTTCTGATCATATGCCTGTTTGTTGTTATGTTGAACTCCCAGCCGACTATCACAGAATGTCAGCAAAAATTTCCTGCTGTCCGTTATCACCCAGATGAGGATGGGTTCCCTGTTGAGTCTGGTTCCTCTCAAGGTTTCTTCCTATTGTCTTCCTAGGGACTTTTTCCTTGCCACCGTCGCCGTCACCCTTGGCTTTCTTATCAGAGACAATCTAATCATTATGATCTATACACATTTTTACTTGCTCCTACACATTTACATAATCTTTAGTGAAGTTGCTTTGAGACAATGGTTAATGTTAAAAGTGCTATATAAATAAAATTGAATTGAAATTTAACTGTTTGACTCTGTTCTACATGATAATGTTATTAACCTCTGTGCGCGTGTACAGCACTTTTCCATGTTTAATTCCTCCACCACAGCTTAGTTCTCAACTTAAAATCTTTCAGCCTAGCGATTTTGTGTCTGATGTCATCAGAGCAGTAGCGCACTGGTGGCTCAGTGGGAGGTGTTTCGCCTGCCATGTGAAAGGCCCGGGTTCGATTCCCAATAACTGGATGACGTGTCTGTCCCAAGCCCAGATAAAATGAGAGGGTTGCGTTACTAAGGGCATCTGGTGTAAAACCTGTGCCAAACTTGTGTGTGCACCGGATTGTCTGAGTATAACAAGCTCAAGAACTGATAGTTCTTTTGACTTAAAATTGGAAACATCATTACTTAAAAAAATTCTGTAACTGATTAGAGTTTTGCCAACTTATTCAGGTTTACAGAGTGTGTTTGGTCCTGGTGCTAGGGGTAGAGTTCCACCTCTGGATGTGCAGTATGTTAAACCCACAGCATCAAATTTAGATGTTATTTTTGACCATGGTCTTAAATTTGATAAACACATCTTTGTTGTAATTTGGTCCAGCTTCTTTTCAATTGGGGCAATTGGCAAAGGTTAACCCTGTTTTGTCTATTATGCATTTTGAAATTTTGAGTGGTGATAAAGGCCACCCACACCTTTATCATCACTCGCCTTGATTATTCTAATGCTTTGTATTTTGGGGTTTCTCAGGCAGCATTACATCAACTACAGCTGGTCCAAAATTCTGCTGCTTGGCTCCTAACTTCTACACGTAAAAGAGAACATTTCTCTCCAGTCCTGCTCCCCCTCATTGACTCCCAGTACAGAACCGAATTAACTTTAAATTTCTTTTGTTTACATCTAAATGTTTACATGGCCTTGCCCCGCCCTACCTCTCAGATCTGCTTCAGCCCTATGCCCTAGCCTGGTCTCTCAGATCATCAGACAAATTTCTGCTGACCATACCCAAAACCTCAAGCTCAGGGCTGATAGGGATTTCTCTGTGGCTGCCCCCAAATTGTGGAATGACCTACCCTTGACTATTAGTGAGACTATTAATCTCACCATATGTTTTCTTTGGCATTTTAACCAACGTGACATTGATTTTATAGGATGTTTTTTGATTTAATATGTATACACTTGATGTGATTTTGATTTATATATTTTTTTTATATTATTTTATTATTTATGTGAAAAACTTTGGGGCACTTGTGGTGGTTAAAGTCTCCCAAAGTGCTACAGAAATTAGGTTAAGTGGAGATACAGTACTTCAAACAATAGAAACAATACCTCAATTAACAGGCAGTAACCATAACATTAGCTTACTCAACAACTCCATACAGTAAGACTTACAAGAACACTGTCATCAATTACAGACTGTGCCACTACCTCACTCAATGATTACAGTCAGTAATATTACCTCAGTCAACAATTATGGCCAGTGATGCGACCTCACTCATGAATTACAGAGAATACCAGTACCTCAGCCAACAATTACAATAATAATACAGTAATAATACTTTACTCAACAATTACAGACAGTATGTCCATCTCAAAGTTATAGAGTAACATCACCTCAGCTGACAAATACAAACACTAATTCTACCTCAATCAACTATTACAGACTCTAAATCTACCTCAATCAACAGACATTAAACATACCACCAACTTACTCAAGATTTACACACAGCAATTCTACATCAATCAACTAATGCCTGACAGCTATTCTAATTCAATTAATAATTACAAACAGTAACCCTGCGTCAATTAAAAATTTAAAAGAGTAATGACATATCACTCAACAGTTACAAAGATTGTCTCTACCTCACAAAAGTTACAAACTGTAACAGCACTTGACTCAGTTATTACAAACAGTAACACATCCCCATTCAACAATTCCAGAGAACGGTGCATTGTGATGGTTAGGTTGTCAGTGCTATTAGCAGTTCTCTTAACAGCTCTGCTTCCATACTGACATGCCTGCTTACAAGTGGACTGGCAAATGTCCACAAACTGTCTAGGACTTAAGGCACAAACTAAGGACCAATTTTTTTTTACCTCTCTCTCTATTACACACACACACACACACACACACACACACACACACACACACACACACAAATAATAAATGAAATATGCATTTGATTTTAACATAAAAAAGCAGTTTTTGTCAATGAAATTTAGTCCAGCTTTACTTTGTAAATATCTTTATCTATTTCAATATTCTGTATTCTGATCAGCACTGTAGCTCAATAATCTCAGCTAAGAGATATGATCTGACCTCAGTGTCTCCAGTGTACAGTGTGGTTTCTCCAGTCCAGCAGAGAGCAGCTTCACTCCTGAATCCTGCAGTTTATTGTAACTCAACTCCAGTTCTTTCAGACTGGACAAGTTTGAGCTGAGAACTGAGGACAGAATTCTACAGCTTTCCTCTGTCAGATTACACCCATACAATCTGAGAAAGAAATTACACACAAAAACACATATTTACACACATTA
>QMIH01001700.1:68654-81444 GCA_003987875.1 Clarias batrachus | reverse complement strand
CACTGACAGTCAATGAAAACTTTGAGGCCATACTTTTTAACGTAAGTTTTATTTTAGAACCCAAAACTGTTCTTGTTTCATATAAATCATTTCTTGAGGTTGCTGACATGCATTAACAAAGATTTAAAGTTTCAAGAATAACTTAAACACGGTAAATTTAACAAAAGAAAATTTCGTCTAACACACACAAATTCACAACAGTCAATAGCGGCCATCCTTTGGCGCATACTCCTGACAAGATGTCGGATTGTGTCCTGCGGAATCCTGTCCCACTCTTGCTGTAGTGCCTGGATCAGCCTCTGCCTATTTGGTGGCTGGGGAACCTGATTGCTCACCTGGCGAGCGAGATAGTCCCACAGATGTTCAATCGGATTCATATCCGGAGAATAGGCAGGCCACGGTAAGACATCAATGCCTTGGGCTAGCAGATAGGCTTGGGTCACTCGTGCCGAATGTGGACGGGCGTTGTCATGCTGGAACACGGCAACATCTTGGTGCTGCTGCATGAACGGGATCAGTAATGTTGCCATCAACGACCACCAACTGTGTCTGGTAATTGCAAGATATCCCTGCCCACACCATTACACTGCCAACCGGAAAACGATTCTGCTCCCGTATGCAGCACTCTGCGTGACGTTCTCCACGACGACGCCACACTCGCTCCCGACCATCCGGATGATCCAGACAGAAACGGCTCTCATCTGAGAAGAGCACACCTGCCCAGCGCTGCTGTGTCCACCGGAGGTGCTGCCTGGCCCACTGTAGCCGTATCTGACGTTGAACCCTAGTCAGAATATTGGTGCGTAAAGGTCGGCGTGCTTGGAGGTCGACATCCTGCAAACGTCGCCGCACAGTGGGGCTGCTGATCCGGGGGTTGTTCTTGCCAGGGGTTTCTCGTGCTGTATGGCTGGCAGGGCGAAACCGGTCCTGCAGGTGCTGCAGCTGGATGTAGCGATCCTGCTGAGGGGTTGTCACTCTCTCTCCCCCTGGACGTGGTCTATCATCAACAGAACCTGTTGCAGTGTGCCGTTGAACCAAGTTTCTGATTGTGGGTTGTGAACAACCCAATACGTCTCGCGATCTCGCTGTAGCTCAAGCCGGCTTCCACCATACCCAGTGCCTGGAGACGCTGTTCACGTGATAGACGTGGCATGATGACGTTCACCGGACTAATAATGGTGGTCTTTATTGGGCCCTTATATAGGCCTCCAAAACCAATCCTCAAATTATTCATGTATGCATTGAGTATTGCACCATGGGTGTTTGGGCCACATTTGAAAAGAGACCATCCCGTGTGCAATGAACTGTGAAACCATGACAACTCAACATTGTCTGAACTACACAAACAGCAAGATATCAGCAAATCCACAAGGATCATTTCAAACCCCAGTACAAATAGAAACACTCGTACATTTATACCTGAAAGTTTCTATTGACTGTCAGTATATTCTTTCTGTAATCCAATCTATACGTAGACCTAGTTTTATAGATCTGTATATCACACTTCAAGTGAGGCCACATTCAGTCATAACTGGGCTTTGCAAAAACACAGGTGGTCAGATGAGACTAAAATGTAATTATTTGGCCACAACACCAAACGATAGTGAAGACGTGAAGAAGGTTTAACTTCCAAAATGACAATGACCCAAAGTACTCAGCAAAAGTGAGGGGGACAGGGTGAATGTCCTTGCATGGCCTAGTCAGCACCCAGACTTAAACCCCACTGAAAATTGTTGGAATGACTTGACTGCAAGATCCACAAATGGCTTCACCTGATTGGGTTT
The DNA here is from genome assembly GCA_003987875.1 of Clarias batrachus. Classification (NCBI taxonomy): domain Eukaryota; kingdom Metazoa; phylum Chordata; class Actinopteri; order Siluriformes; family Clariidae; genus Clarias; species Clarias batrachus. The sequence continues at coordinate 79,660 of QMIH01001700.1, read as the reverse complement.
ACCATTCATTTTGGTAAGAGGCTGATCTTTTTCCAAACCAGTTATTCCAGTTATTTTTTCTGACGTTTTTATATATTCCACTTGGATGTTCACTGAGTAAATACAGGTGGACAAAACAAAAACTGTCATTCATTTCATATGGCAAAGCAACAAGGTAAGTATTTTAAAAGCGGGATGATTCTTCTTTTTATTTTTTATTCTGTATTTGATTATTTCCTATACCTGTAACACTTTATTTTAAAGGATTTTAAAGAAAATTTGGTTACTTAAATGACTGGAATCCAAATTCCCACAAGAATTAAAATGGCACATACAACATTTAAATGGAAACGTGGAAAATTAAATAGACACAATTATTAATTAAAACATCTCTACCTCATTTCAGGAATACAGTCTCTGTCTTTGAAGTTGATTGGACGGCCTACTGAGTGGTCACTCTTCATGGACACACAGCTAGGTTCAGGTGAGTCTGATCTCTTATCCTGAATCAGACTAAACACACCCAAAACATTAAATGCATCTGTTATGCAAGATCATCTCCATTTTACATAGTTATGGTTATTTTTATGTCACAATAAGGCAGTGAGACCAAAACAATGCTAAAGTATGAGTAAAGGTAAATAAAACAAACCAAAAAACACAACCAAATACATGAATAGACTTTAATCTGAAAAGACGTATGCAGGAGATAAACAAGAACGACTGAGTTAATCATAAGCCAAGCTCTATACTGCTTAGGCAGAGATACTGATATGATTAGATATAATGCTGAAGAAGTATTTGTAGGGAGGAGACGATTTCATTGGTGTTGCATTGCTGATAATACTTGACCTTTGCTCAGTAATTTTTTTTTGTGTACTGGCATTTTACAATCATTTAAAATAATTGATAGAAAAACTTAATAAAGTAAACACAAAACACAACATTTTCTGATGGCACAGAATGTCCTAATCCTTTACAAAAAAAGAAACATCAATGGGTCTGATCCACATTAGTATAGACACTCACTCGTCTCCTCATCGTCATCGTTAATACCACTATATCCTGGATTCAGGGTCACAGGGGGCATGAAACCTCTCCCAGGAGCCTTAGGGACGAGGCGGGATACACCCTGGACAAGGTGCTAATCCATCTCAGGACACACACACACTCACTCACACACTACGGGCAGTTTGAGGACCCCAATTAGCCTAATCTGCTGGTCTTTGGACTGGGGGAGAAAACCAAATTACCCGGAGGAAACCCACCAAGCACAGGGAGAACAAGCAAACTCAGAGACTGGAATCAAGGCCAGGAATCTAAACCAGACCCTGGAGGTCTATCGGTTCTTCTAGACAGGAGTGATCTCAAAGGTAAAGTAATGAGAGTGATTTCTCCATGCCTCCAAGCCATGCCTATTTCTTCTGAGATAGAAAATCCCCTAAATCTTATGCACACATAGTTTGATTCAAGATCCTCATTAATTAATCATTGTTTATATGGGCAAATCTTTTGATAAAATGGGCGTCCACAGTTAAAATAATCTCTACTTCGGATACAATCACGATTTATGTAAACTCAAAGCTCCAAGAGAAACCTCTGAACAAAGAAGATTGCATTTAAAATTTATTCAATGTTGTTTATTTAAAGTCACACCCTTCACTCACCTCTCATCTTTCTTTGTGTCCTCCTCTACAGAAACGCTCTTTTTGGAAGCCATGTTGCATACTACAATGAAGGACATATATTTACTTCAATTCAACAGCACAGACTTTGACAGCATTAAATCTAACACTGTATTACCAAACAGTAAACTTCAAGTCCTACTGTAATCTGTGTAAATTATAATATCAGTAAAGATTAAATGAACTGTTCATAAAACTGATTCATAAAATGAACCTATTTTAGATTCAGATTTAGATACTTACAGTGATTTGCTCCTGAAACCTTTTACTGTCCTCTCATTACAAAATCAAGTTTCATTTTACTGCAAATCGACTGAAGGGCAAAGTATTACAGGACAAAGGTATAGAGCAGAAGGTGGAGTGAAGAAGCGCACACACACGCACACACGCACACACGCACACACACACACACACACACAGTTTCCTTACCTGTCAGTAAACTGTGTAAGTTCAGTGAAACAATAACTCATTAGAATAATTTCATTATTGTAACATATTAGAAATATAAAATTACAGCAGTTTATTGTGATATTAATACACATAACCCATTCTGATATTTCTGAATATTAATAATTTAATTTTAGTTCACATCAGCTGTTGGTTTACTTTAAAAACACTGAGCACTGGGTTTGTATATTTCCTGGACACAAACAGATGAGATGTTACTCAGAGATTCACAGTATATAAGGTGAAACTAATGGGAACATAAATAATAGGAACATACTCAGGTTGTAAGATGTAGATCTGGCTTTAACGCTAATAATCTTTACCAAACATTTCCTGGAGCTACTTCCGAGAGTTGCAAAATGCTGAGAGAGAAATTTTGGTTAGTTCAGTTTACCTGTTTGACTTTATCAGTTTATTTTTAATTGACTTTAGTGAACAGTGCTTATGTAAGGTCAGATTAGTTCAAATTCTTCTGTTTTTATTGACTAATATAAAACATGAGCTTGGCTTTTGCAAAAATGTCAGGATAATGTTCAACTTTTAAGCATATAAGAAGCCCATAGCACAACAGATAAATGATAAATTCTTTACAGACATTTTATTTGGGGAAATTCTCTGATGTCCCCAAGCAAGCACGGGCTTCGATTAACTAACAATACAAGAGGTTTCATGGATATGCAAGACCTATTGACACCTGGCAATGCAAAACAACAGGTTTAGTGAAGGCAAGAAAATAATTAAAAACAAATCATGGTTTCTGAAACCTTCGGAAATGCAGTAGTTGTGTATAAGGCTGATGTTTGCAAATTGAAGGAGCTTGACAGAGAGGTCTGTAGAGGTGCAGTCATTTGTGTAGAGGAGAAAACGCATCCCTGGGAGTCACCAGTAAAGATGGTGCAGCTGTTGGACATGAATTTCCTCAGCCTCACTCGCTGTTGTCTATTTGTCATAAACCTGGTGATCCATTGACAGTTAGAGCAAATCCTAATTTTACAGAAAATAACTTCACATTTTTATAGTAGTTTTCTTTTTTATAAAACTACATACAAATCTCTGTTAAATTACTGTAATTATCTGTAAATTTATAAGTCGATGGTACGTGGCGCGGTATGGAGAGCTGGACCATGAGATGTTTTTAATGATAAGAGCACTGACATGGGGCTTTAGAGAGCGTTAATGAAATAAGAGTGTGTGAGAGTGCTTGTGATACGCACAGGAAGACCTTCCCGTTTGGACATGGCGTGAGATTATTAATTAACTCATTATTAATTAAGTAACTTAAAGGAAATAAAGAAAACTGAAAACACAAAATAAACAGAGCTCCGCCGTCTATGCGAGAATGGACGGGGCTCTGGAAACCGAAACAAAAACTAATATCCTCTCGGGGCTTATGCCCTTACCAAAGATTTATAGAGAGAGTTTGTGCTTCGTGCACCTGAGAGCGCACGCTAAACTGATGCGTGTCACGCGCTCTCTCGGTCTCTCTCTCTTAGACAGACAGAGACTTGGGCTTCGCCTCGGTCTCTAAACTTTCTGCGCACTTGTCTTGTCTTGATACCTTACCTGTGCTACCTAAATGATCGCACAGAGTGCGGCTGTCAAGACCGGAAGGTGTTACTCTGACTAGACCGGCTGACGTTGTTTCCGTGGGCATATAGGGCAGGCATAAATGCAGAGGGGCAGATAAACAGAAATATTCTTTATTTACAAACAGAACAAGAAAAACCATAAACAAAGACACTAAAACAACAAACTCATACTATTAGCTAGGGCTCGGAGCTATACAAAGGCTCTTTAAACAGACATGAGGCTCTTTAAGCAAAAATAGGGAATAAGAGCTGACACAGGAAACCAGGAGCTGACACAAGGAAACCAGGAGCTGGAGCTAACTAAAGACACAAAGGGACCAGAGACGAGACAGGAACTAGAGATGGGAACTAGAGACGGGACAGGACAATACATGGCTAGACACAAGACAGGACCAAGGACACAGAGACTGGAGACAGGACCAAGGACACAGAGACTGGAGACAGGACCAAGGACACAGAGACTGGAGACAGGACCAAGGACACAGAGACTAGAGACGATACAGGACAAGACATGACCAGGGACACAGACTAGAGACGAGACAGGGCTGGAGGCGACTGGATGGGTTAGTGGTTAGTTGGATTAGTAGCTACTCTGAATATTGATATATGGGGGCTGACCTAACCGGGTTAGTATCTAAAGGAGTTAGCGGCTAACCGGGTTAATACTGACCTACTAGGAGAAGCGGAACACAAGAGACAATGAGGCTATTCCAAACTAGCAGCAAACCTACTAGCGACCAAAACAACTAGCAGTCAATCCCACTAGAGGCTTGCCTACTGGAGGCTAACCCTACTAGCAACCAAGGCGTACTAGCAGCTAACCCTACTAGCGGCTAAGCACTCATGTGGCTACACACATCTAAACAGACAAAGGAAGAGTACATGCAAAGGACTAAACAAGAGGAAGACCAACACTGGAGACACACAGAACAGTACTTACACAGGAGGAGACACTGCCTAACTAAACACGAAACAGGAGAGCTCCATGAATCCATCTACACAAGGAACATAAAGAAGACCAATAATAGAGCCCTTTTGAAACCAAGGTTACAAAACATACATCAAAATATAAACTTAAAGAAACTAAACAAAAACCAAACAAACCGGAATGTCCGTGTGACAGCAACAATCCTCGATCCAGTTTCCCAGAACAAACTGCTATTTATTAGATGTTTAATGAGCTACCTCGGTTCAGGTGAGCACTCATTACCTTCTGGGAAACTGAGTCGACCAACAAAAACTACAAAACACACAAAAGCAAACAGTTCCCTCTAGTGGAGGACCCTCACAGCAGCGGTATTTTCAATTCAATTTTATTTGTATAGCGCTTTTAACAATTTTCAAGCAGCTTTACACAATCAAAAGAATTATTTCAGTTTGTATGAAATGTGAATGTGTATGAATTAAAAAATGGTCAGTCCCTGATGAACAAGCCGAGGACGACGGTGGCAAGGAAAAACTCCCTGAGATGGTAACAGGAAGAAACCTTGAGAGGAACCAGACTCAACAGGGAACCCATCCTCATCTGGGTGACAACGGAGAGCAGGGATTGATCTGCACTCATACTAGGTATCAGGGTATCGGGACCCTTAAATAAGCATGGTGCCAGGTGCGGCTCGTTCAGGCTGATTGCCTGATGGTGGCGTTGCCTGGCAACTGCGTGTATAAACAGCCTAAGCGCACCTTAGATCTGTTAATCTGCCCCTCGCGTCGTTACAGTCGACTGTTATTTTACAGAGATTTTTATGTAGTTTTTAATATTTTTAAAAACATTTTAACAAAAAAAGTACTGTATTATTTGTACTGTATTTTTTTTTTGTTTCCGTAAATTATGGACAACTGGAAAAAGCAGCATAGACCAGCATAGCTGGTGACCATTATACCAGCATATGTTGTGTTTTGGTGCCGAGACCAACCTCTCAGGGACACTTTTACACAGTTACTTTCACAGCACAGGAGTGTAAATGAGTGAGCTTGGCCCTCACTCTTTATTTAGGGCTCTGCAGGTTTATGGGCCCTGAAGTAGTTCTGACATGTCCTGACATTTGTGTATTTTTCTTACTTATAAACATATAAATGTCACCTCTTTCACCTAGTGCAAAGTAAATGTCCAGGATTGAGGGAGGAGGGACACAGATGATCTTATACACAGAAGGCACATTTCTGGCATATTGTAAATATGGCAACAGACATTCAGAGTAAAACAGTGGGAACAGGAACAGTGCACTATGAAGAAAGGGTGTTAGGTTTGTAAAAGCCCACTTTTACACCCTATACACAGTCATACATCTTTGTGCTTCTCTCGAAAAGCAGTTCTTGTTTAACTCAAGAACGTCACATACCTGGCGTTTCCATGGTGTTTATGGCTGCTTAACATGAACTGATTTGCAATTCACACAGACCCAGTGACCAGAAGTGGAAACATTCCTGGCATCTGAGGTGCCATGTGCTGGTTGTGTGCAGTCACAGGTGAAGACTTAAAAAGTCTTGTGGTCAACCGCTTAAAAAATACAAGAGCTCCGTCCCAAATCCAGACCCCAGTCGTGGTCGAGGTTCCCGTGACACAGTGATGGTCCGTCTGTATCTCGCCTGCTTGTTTGCATTTGGTCTCTATAAAACAGCTGGCTGATCATTTTCATGGTCACAACAGTTCATAAAAAAGGAAAAAGAAACATAAGCATGATGATGATAAAATTACTGTCAATAATCATCAATAACTATTGAGCATGCATAAAGACAACACAAACTTTTGCAGTGTTATACAACGATTTATACATTTTGCATTATGATTTACAGTTAAACCTTAATATCACAAACATCTGTAAGCAACATAAGGCAGTATTTTAGGCAACAGGAGCTTAAATGTTTGTGCTAAATAACATTACAGATAGCAGTGTCATAAGCTAACCAAAAACTGAACCAAATAGCTACTGTAACATGAAGCTCTCCAAAACAGGGTGAAATATATTATAAACATTTACACCACAGCTGATACAGGCATTAGCTTAGCCACCTGTGAGCTAACCTGTTTGTGCTAAGCTACATAAGGCAGTATGTTAGCATGATTTAGCAGTGTTATCTACATGCTAACCAAACCATGTAAGTGACATTAAATGAAAATGTTTCACATAAACTGGCAAAAGCTTGTGAGAAAATCAGGAAAAATAAATTAATATTAGTTTTATATGATCAGAATAAGGATTATATGAGATTTAAAAACTTACCCATGGTAACAGCTTGCTGGATTCTCCTCCTTCATTCTCTGTTCAAGTCTCAGTGCTGTTCTGAGGTAAATCTAAACTCCGCCCACTGTCCAGAACATTCTGTAGAGCTCCAGAAACCTGTAGAGCGACTAACATCTTCCACACGCGCAGGGAAATTATCGCCTCTACTGTGTGTGTGTGTGTGTGTGCGTGTTTGGGGGCGTGTCCTTGTATGTAGATTACCCTGACTGTTTCCCTGTGAACAGTGTGTGGGCGTGTCCTGTCTCAGGTCATTATCAGTGAATGAAGTGTGGCAGAAAGACTGTATCTCTCCTTAGATTCATATAGATTACCTAAACTGAGAACATTTATTTTTGATTAAGCTTGCTATATTTAAAAGTAGACACTTTAAGCTTTCCTTAGATCTATATGTATAGATATATAGATATATGGATATGTGTGTGTGTTCATTTTAGTTCATTTTAGTGACGCGTTTCAAAAAGGTTTTTCGGGGAGACGGCAGAAAGCGCACCTTTTCTTTAATTAATAAATAAAGACATAAATCGATGCATTACACGTATGGTTAAAAAGTTATTTTGACGGTTACCATAAAAAATGCAAGTGGTCCCACCGCCGGAACAGCCGACCCCATGGTGCTGGTGCTGGTATACTGGTAACCCTGCTGGTATCATTGCTGGTCAAGCTGGTGACCAGCTATGATGGTCTATGCTGTTTTTTTTTTTTTTTCAGTTTTAAGTGATTTCCATTGATTACTTTTTTTAAGTGCATTTACAGTATATAAAAAGGTTTGTGTTGTGTTTTTAGACAAGCCACAGATATTTAATAAATGTAAAATAATGTATTTACATGTTTTTGGTAAATGGATTATTTTTGTATGTAAATGCATTTAAAGATAACACTACACAATCCATGTATTTACATCACACATTATTTTCAGTACTAGCTATTAAAAAACACTAAAACTACCAAAACCTTGCTGGTGGCCCAGCATATAAATCATGCTGGCCTATGCTGGTTCTCCAGCTAAACCAGCACCAGACCAGCACTAACCAGCAAGACCAATGCTGGTGGTAAGGTTTCATCAGCGTAGATATGCTGGTCTTGCATCAATTATGCTGGTTCACCAGCTAAACCAGCATCAGACCAGAACTAACCAGTATTAACCAGCATAGACCAGCATATAAATCATGCTGACCTATGCTGGATTTTTCAGCAGGCATGCTGGTCTTCCATCAGTTACTATTTACTAGTAGACTATCTACTCAGATCTTTGAGTCTCATTCAGCAAAATTACTTTTTATTTTTGAAAAAAATATCTACAAGCTCAAGAGACAATGACGGCAAGAGATTTTTTCTTTTAATCAAATAAAAATTGTATTTGTCACATACACATACACAGAAGCACTATTCGCACGAGACTAGTTTTACTGGGGGACGTTTGAGATAGAATTTTTTTCAGCCGACGTCTGTGATTTCATGTATGGATTTGGACGGGACTAATATCTCTGTGTTTATTACGAAGGTGGGCGTGTCTGTGTTTTACATGTGGGCGTTGCACAAGACCACGTGTTGAGGATGAGGATTTCTRYTGGAGCGTAGAAAGCAGAAACTCGAATACCGGCGCGCTAGAGATTGTACGGTAGGTCACGTTGACCAAAACACACAAGACAACGGGTTTCTAAAAATAAAATTTGGCAAACACAGACAATCGCATTCGGAGGGGATTAGATTTCTCAGAGGACCGCCGAGTGTGCTGAAAAACAGAAGGTCATTTGCTCTGGAGGTCGTGTGAGAGCCGGAGCTGGAGCCTGGGGTGATAGTGCAGTCCGCACTGCCCTCCAAAAAAGCTGATGTCCACAAGAGGGCAGGAGCAACCCTGCAAACAAGCGTTAAAGACAGAATGTTCTAACAAGTGTTTAAGAATAGATGATGTATAGGGTGTACAGTTCAGTACATGTTTAACAGAATCAGGGTAAAAAATAAAGAACTGTTATGCATCTTTCCATGATACTGTACATTTTCCCCTTTAACAGTGGGTCAGTGTTTGACAAACCAAACACAACAGAATAACTGAAAATGTTTGTGAAGCCTATGGAGTTACGGGTGTCAAACACTTGCACCACCACCAAGGTGCCACTATTGCGCTCTTCATCAGTGCCCTTAACCCTCAACTTCTATAATCATTTACTGTATGTCTGTTGCTCTGGATGAGGGAATCTGTTATACTGTATGCAGTAAATGTTAAATTTATAACTATACAATAGAACATCTCAAGTGTTTAGGACATTCCATGATCAGATAGACTGCAGGCCGGATTTGGACGACTTAATGCATATCTGTTTCTTCAGTAGTGGGTTAACAGTAGCCCAGTGTAAGGATCAAACCACTGATGGAAACTAAAGCACACTAGTAAGTCGCTCTGAATAAGATCGTCAGGCCAAATGTCTAAGTGTGAATGTCTATTTCACTTTATCAGTTTATTGTGGAAGAATAGTCCTCTTTCTCTGTCCCAGGGCTTTCTACATACCTGCAGTGAGTCTTCTTAATTTTTTTAAAATTTAAATTATTACCAAATGTAGTAGCTGACTTTTTTTTTAACTAAATGACATTATTTTTCATAATATGCCTGTTGTAAACATGTCAGACTTCACAACAAGAGGAACAAAGTAAAACGTGATTCCTGAAACCTAGGGTTTAAAAAAACAAACAGTAAAAAATGATTCAAAAACAACTTTAATAATTGCGAATCCATACAGCTGGTGGAGTTTGCAGTGAAATGAAACAACATTCCTCCAGCACCATTGTACAGAGATTCTACTGAATACAAACCAAAGATCATGTGCAGGTTTTTAGGGGTTTGTACAAAATCATTTACAAAATTCACTAACCTTCTGTTTCTGAACTGTTTGTCATGTAGTTTAGATCAATAACACGCCAACACTGTAGCTTTAGATTGAGAAAACTGTGTTTTTCTCCTGAAATGGTTTACAGTCCCGTCAACACTGAACAAAGCTTCATTTCCACACCGAGCAGTTTCCGTCCCATTCCTGCTTCTGCAGCCACTGAAGATAAGACTGAACTTCTTTTATTAATGTTTTATTATAAACAAGTAAAGTTTCCACAATAAGTCAAAATCATAAAGTATTAATGGAAGCCTTTATTACAGAATGAATAGAGACATGAATAAGATCCGCTTTGGGATTAAGGGAAATACCAGTATTTGAAGTTGAATCTGTGTAAATGATTATTAAACTTTGTTTTGATTCTTGGTGCTGAATGCCTGACACTGTAAAAGTGGTGGGTTTAATCAAATGTAGCATTAATGTACATGTCTTTTTAGGCTGTTTGTTTTCTTGTGCATTTGTTTGTGAAATAATCACAGATGTAATGCAATTTTCCGTTGTAAATGTTTGAATTTGTGAATAAATGAATAAATGTGCTCTATGATGAGGTGGAACTCTTCTCTCTCTGGAGCTGGAGCCTGTGGTCATGATGATGATGATGATGATGATGATGATGATGGAGAGATCAGCAGTCTGCACTGCCCTCATCCAACACTCTAGATGAAGTCCACAAGAGGGCAGTGCTGAGCTGCTTTGGTGCAGTGAAAACACTTCAAAATGCATTGTTTTGTATTTTGTGATGTTCAGTCAAGTAAAGAACGACTTTTCAAGTCAAATATTGTGTCAGTGAAGATTTCTTTAAAATCCTGTTCCAATCCCAGTCTTGTGGCATCTCCTGTGTTCAGTGTGCCTTCACACTCCAAGTTATTAACCACAGAATCTGCTTAAATTAAATAAAACACAGTTATGTGTATAACTAAATTCATGCTGAAAACCTCAGGGACTTCAGTCTGATGCCGCAGACACAAAAGTTATTCTCATCAAATCACTAAGAACAATGAATATCTGTTCAGCAGTAAACATGATGCACCAGACAGCTACTACACACTACAGGCTTCGTCTGGCTGCCCTCAGTTTCTTTATCACAGAAAGTGTTTGTCTCAGTACATAATTGTATTACACAATAAATAAATAAATAAATAAAATGTAAGTTATTTGGACACTGATTGGTCCGGTCAC
>QMIH01001700.1:63654-66154 GCA_003987875.1 Clarias batrachus | reverse complement strand
TGTACTGTATCTATCTGTGAATAACATCATTACGTCAGATAGCACAGCACACCTTCAGAGGTCTTGTGAGGTCCAAGCCTCGATGCTTCTCTGCTGTCTTTGCAGCACAACACCGGGGCGATACATTGTCATGTTGGTGTGAAGCTATGAACTGATCCATACAGAATAAACATTAAAAAGTGTCATGTTAGTTACTTATCCCGACCTTTAGGAGAAATTAATTGGATGTAAATGACATGTGGTTCTTCCACTAATGCTGCACCAGCTTCTGATGATCAGGCAGATTTATTCCAGGTGTGAGTTATAATAACATGAGACTTCAGTCCGGTTATTAATAGCAAACTGTTTTGGCTTCAAGATGCTGGTAAAGTGTGTATATGTGAAGTGAAGCATGAGGAGAATTCATGAAGTTTAGGCCCAAATTTATAAAGTAGTGCTAGCAAAACACAACAGAAGATATATGGGGGGTATATAGCTGTTGTTCTAGAAATCAAACTATAAATTCATTTAGAAAGCCTTCCTCATGGTAATTTACATAGAACTGACACATTTGTTGCTAACCTGTCGATCTAATCTACTTTTGTAGGTAATAACTACCTGGACTCCATATTAACATCTATTAACATCTATTAACAACTTTATACTGAACCTCCAGCTTCCTAACACACAGAATGACTGCAGATCAGTTCCTGCTATCAGAATGATCAGATGGTTCCTGATGAACGAGTCGAGGGCGATGGTGCTGAGGGAGAAACTCCCTGAGATGGTAACAGGAAGAAACCTTGAGAGGAACCAGACTCACCAGGGAACCCATCCTCATCTGGTTCCTCATCTGGTTCCTCATCTGGTTCCTCATCTGGTTCCTCATCAAGGTTTCTTTCTACTGCCATCTCAGGGAGTGTTTCCTTGCCACTGTCGCTGTCGACTTTGACTTGCTCATCAGGGGCAATTTTATCATCTTGATTCATACACATTCACATTTCATACGCACGTTCATATTCCTTTTGATTGTCTAAAGCCGTTTTGCGACAATAACAACTGTTAAAAGCGCTATATAAATAAAACTGAATTGAATTTTGTTATGTGGTGTAGGTTGGAGAGCTGCACCACGACATGCAATAGTGTTTATAAGAGGCTTAATGCAGGGCTTCTGAGGAAGTCAACAACATCGGAGGTTGTGCGAGTGCTTATGATACACACTGGAAGACCCTCCTGTTTGGAGATAGTGTGGGGTTATTCATTAATGAAGTGAAAAAGAAAACTGAAAACACAAAATAAACAGAGCTCCACCGTCTGCACGAGAATGCACGAGGCTCTGGAAAAGAAATCTAAAAGCTATTTCCTCTCTGGGCTTCTGCTCTTACTGAGGATTTATACGAAATCACTTGAACAAATAGAGCACACTGAGTGCGTGTTGCTCTCTCTTCCTCTTGTCTTAGGGAGATGAGGGCTGAGTCTTTGCCTAGCAGTCACGCGTCTAGATGGCCGTGTCTCTGCCTGCTCAGAACTCCGCGCGGTAGCGACCTGCAGATCGTTTGGTAATTAATTGGCTGTCCAGCCGGGAGACCAACCGGACCGAGCAGTTTGACTGGAATGCCGCAGCTAGCCTCCCGCCAATACAATTTCCCGTGGCTAATCGATTAGCACCTCCCTTCGGGCTCTCCAGATCCCGCCCCCTGAAAGCGTAGCTGGTAGGAAGAGGCTCTAGACTTTTGGGTCGGTCCTGATGCCTCCCCCTCCTGGGGTGAAGACAGAGACGGGGTCTTGTCCTCTCTCACTTGACGCGCTTTGTCTTTTCTTGGCCTCTTGATCTTTGGCCTTAATAGCATACCAGTGCTACCTAAATGGAGCCTTAAATCCACGCGCCGCCAGCTGTGCCAGGTGTGGTGTGTTTGTGTTGATCGCCTTGCGGCGGTGTTGCAGTCACGTGTTTAGATGTCCGCGCCTCTGCCTGTTCAGAACTTTGCAGGGAAGCAGCCTGCGGATCTGCCCGTTCTGAACAGCGCAGAGTATTTTTGTGGGGTTCTGCCCCTTTCGAGACTCGCTTCATTACAACTCTGTACATGATATCAGGAGTGTGAGGGAGAGAGAGAGAGAGTTTAAATCTCCACAGATTCAAAACTATTACACGTTGACTCACACACACTCACCCTTCATCTTATTTTTCAACCTCCTGTCCAACTGTGTTTCTGTCTCTTTGAAAAGGCTTTACTTCTTCCCACTCACATTGTGTGTGTGTGTGTGTGTGTGTGTGTGTGTGTCATTTTCTGTTATGTTCTCTTCTATCAGGTGTATTTGGCACACATGGGCCTCTGTGATTGTATGTGTGTCCATAAGTGCGTGTGTGTGTGTGTGTGTGTGTGTGTGTGTGTGGGTCTCTTGTGTTGTTTACCCCCTGACGTGAGTGTGATATCTAAATGGATTTAAGTGATCACTTAACTGCTCCCCCAGAATGTATCTTGTTATGGCTATTCAGACGCGGGTTCAAATGGTTCAAATG
>QMIH01001700.1:33370-54569 GCA_003987875.1 Clarias batrachus | reverse complement strand
ACTAGGAGACACTGGATACTGGGAGACATTGGTGATTGGGAGACACTGGTGACTAGGAGACACTGTATACTGGGAGACACTGGAGACTAGGGGACACTGGATACTGGGAGACACTAGAGACTAGGAGACACTGGATACTGGGAGACACTGGATACTGGCAGACACTGGATACTCGGAGACACTGGTGATTGAGAGATATGCGTGGAACTAGCTAGTGCTGGAGACTAGGAAAAATTTGTGATTTGGAGACACTGGAAACTGGGAAACAGAAAGATTTTGAAATACTTAAAAAGTCATATTTACACATCATATCATATACCACAATAATCGTGGTTCTGCTGGAGAGACAGTTGATGGTGGATTTTAGAGGAAATGTTACAGATCTGTAGCTCAGGAACACGGCGAGTTTGTTCTTGGACATGATTAGAGGTTGGTGAAATAGAAACGCGGTAGACGTGCTAAAAGCATTTTCACGTCTGATGTTGAGTCAGTCATCCACCCACACACATACACATACACACACACACACACACACACACACACACACACACACACAGGCCTCAGTACCTGCAGCTCTCTTTCACACCACAGTGTCGTGTGTGTTGGTCTTCTACAGAAGAGGTTGAACTTCTTCGACTTACTTATAGTCAGATAAAGACAATAATAAAAAAGAACCATGTAAAGGATCACAGGATCACAAATAGTAAACTAATATATATATACAGTCAGTTGTTATTATAAGACATGAAGGTCGGCTGTTCTGGATCAGTTCCTCACAGGAACAGTATTGTGTCGAGTGTGTTTGTAAACCCCATCAAGCTCCATGATGAAACTGTCTCTCATGAAGACCTATTACCATCTCAGGGAGTTTTTCCCTCAGCACCGTCGCCCTCGGCTCGTTCATCTGATCATTCTGACTCACACACTGTACATTCTCTCGTATTTCATAAACATTTCCCTCATCTTCTTTTGATCATGTAAAGCTGCTTTGCAACAATAAAAATTGTTAAAAGTGCAATTCAAATAAAATTGAATTGAACTGAATTGATGACAGGAGAGTCCAAATGCATAGTAAAGTCCTCTCCAGCCCGTCCCAGAGACTTTCCCTGGGGTTAAGGTCAGAACTCATGGGCCATGCCACAGCTTCAGTCATGTGAGTGATCTCACACCCGCGCGTTCAGGACGTGTCCCCCAACATTTAGCACTAGCGGTCTATGGTAAAGTTAAAGACATTTTAATGTTTACTTGGTGAAGGCTAATAACTGGACCTTTGTGAAACAGTGAGGCAGTGTACGTAAAACACACACACACACACACACACACACACACACACACACACACACACACACACACACACACACACACACACACACACACACACACACACACACACACACACACACACACACACACACACACACACACACACACACACACACACACACACACACACACACACACACACACACACACACACACACACACACACACACACACACACACACACACACACACACACACACACACACACACACACACACACACACACACACACACACACACTGTATATGAGCTATAAAGTAAACAGTGTGTAATTCTAATGGTGTTTGAGCAAGACCAGTCTACAGTATGTGCGTGTGCGTGTGTGTGTGAGAGAGAGAGAGAGAGTGCTGAGCTGGTCTCAGTAAATCCATCAGTCCGGTTTGGATAAAGAAAGACAGAGAGATAAACGGAGCGGAAACTCCGCTAAAGCTAAAAGCTAAAGTGGAAGTGACATGGTAACACAGCTATGAACTAACTATACACACACACACACACACACACACACGCACACACACAGGAATTAAGGCTGCATTTTAGTTCCTGCACCAGCGTCAGTCTCCTCTGTGGACCAGGAGTTAATGAGCTTGCAGAGCTCCACAGAGGAACTTGTGCTCAGGTTCCTCTCAGCGCTGCCAGGCTTCACAGCTCCACTGCAGTAGAATGTGAGATGCAGTCGACACGGACCAGACACCAGCAGGAACTCCTGATGGTTGGGATTTGACATTTTTGGGCACACAAGCTTTAGTGGAAGTTCACTCGCCACCCTTTGCTACCCATGTGTCCACACTCGCAGAGCAGACGTGGAAGACTTGAAAGTGAAAGGTTAAGAAGGTATAAATGCAAAATCAAATCTGTCTAGTTCCTCAAAAGACTCTATAATCTGTAGTGGAAACATGCCTTTAGCTCTAATGGCCTGGTTTCCCACACAGCTGTTCCTGATTGACCCCTGGAGCACTTCTGGCATCAGACAAGCTCCAAAGAGCTCAAAGCCACCATGTCCCTCTCTGTCCCTCTCTGTCCCTCTCTGTCTCTCTCTGTCTCTGTTACAGCTCAAAGGCCAAAGACCTTTTAACAAACAAGCATATGTTTCACAAAAAGCCATATGCTTAATCGAACTGGTTTTGCACACACACACACACACACACACACACACACACACACACACACACACACACAGACACACCGGTAGACACAAGATTTGTCTTTCCCATCTTAAAAAAAAACACATCAGTAATCTATTTCTATAAAGAAGTAGATTATTTTATGTGTGTGTTTTACTCTATGTGTGTGTGTGTGTGTGTGTGTGTGTGTGTGTGTGTTTCTGTGGACTACCTGCATCCATTCTCTCCTAAGGTCCTTTGAGCTCCTGCTGCCCCCCAGTCTTCTGGAAGGGCCTCCTTCTGCCCCAAGGTCTACATCATCCCACTTAGCTATTTAGCTAATAGCTAATTTAGGTGTTTTAGTAATTTGTGTACATTTATGTTGTACTGTGTGTAGCATGTTGGTCCTGGAGGAATGATTTCGTTTCACTGTGTACTAAACTGTATATGGATGAAATGCCAGTAAAAGCCGAGCTGAATTGACTTTGGCTCCGTAACCGATGCTGATCCTCACACATTTCAGGAATACAGCCCACTGCTCTTTTTCTGGATTCTGTTCTTGTCCTAAGTTCAGCTCCTGTCTTCAGGTCTGCGCTCTGCCAGTTGTGTCCTGAGAGCTGCAACGTTCCTTGCACATACAGAGGCAGACACCTTCATGCTTCAGGCACTCGTTCCTGTCTCGAGGCAAACAAGCTCTCCTCCTGATGTATATATGTTCCAGCGTTCCAGGTTCTATAAGCTCCTGCTCCTCTCCAGAGATATACTGTACCAGTTCCTTGTCAAGGTCAATCAGCTCCTGAGCCTATATACAGTACAGACACACAAGCTCCTCGTGCTTAGAAGTTCCTGTCTTGCTGTACATTTAAATAGCTATTTGCCGCTGTCCTGGCTTTGCACTTGTCCTCAGGCTCCTGATGTCTATAAGCCAGACAGCCCTAATCCTGTACACTCTGTCCAGACTTTTTTTTAGTGATTCTGATTAGTTTTTGCGCCCCGGGCATTTGCAGGTCAATGTACATTTCTGGCGCTTAATCATGCTGTTGGCAGTGTAACCTGATTTACTTCATCCTGTGTGTTAGTAGGCAAAGCAGGTTCTGTTAGAAACTAACAAAAGAAAACAACTGAACATCAAATGATCTCGCAACATCAAATGGAAATAACTCACCTTTAAAATATCTTGCTTTTTATTAAGTAAGGCTTGTTATAACAATGACCTTTTCATGGAAAAACGTGAGACTTGCTGAGAAGTCAGTGTGTTGTACCTGGACATTTAAAGTCCAGGATAAAGAAGAGTGTATTATGAAATCTAATCCTGACGGTGTCCCACTGCTACTTGTCCTGGGTTACAAGATCCTGTTTCCTCCAGAAACCCACGATCAGCTTCTGAGCCTATATATATATACACAAGAAGCTGAAGCTACGGCTCATGTTTTAAACTCTGTCCAGAAAGCTACACACTCTTTTTGGTTTGTCCTAATGGCCATAAGTTCCTGCATTCTTCCTGATCCTGCTCTCATCCTGAGGTCTGCAAGTCTCTGCCCTCATCTTGTCCTAAAGCCCTCTCCTCTTGATAAGGATCAAAGCTCCTGCTTTTGTCCTAAAATCTGCAAGTACCCACAGTACTCTTATTTATCTAACACTCTAATTGTGCTCCCTCGATCTCCCACCCTGGGACGATTGCCATGTTGTTCGGAAAATCTTTTAACAAAGTTATGTAAATTCAAGTCCTTGGTTTTGATTCAATGCTGAGGAATAGCCAAACTAGACAATCTACTCTCTGCCATTGTAGACCTTACAGCAGGTGATTTCTGATTATCTTCAGAGCTGAAAAACTCCTTTCACGTGATGCGCTGCTAACTGGTAACACTAGAGCTATGTTGCACAACCTAAACAGCTGAGAGAAAACAAGCTTATATAGTTCCAGAAAATGAACAAACTCCATCAGAGTAGTAGGACTTTGTTTTCCGTTCATCCTAAATCGATCTAGGACTCTCCCTACCTGTTGAAGCTCATGTTTAAGATCACACGCATTAGCCAAAGAGACAATACCTTCCTCCCTTAAAAAACTACAGCTTGAAGGATTTAAAGCCTGAATGCCTTTCATGATGTTGCAATTGGTATCTGAGAAACGTCTTTTCATTTCCCCAATCATGGTGTCCAAGACTGGGTAGAACACTTTGACTTGAAAAGTCTCCTTGCTGTCTGGTTCTACATGCTGTCCAAGTGTGGACGCAACGATGGAATCTTGAAATTTTGCAGCTATCTGTTTTGTCCGCTTTCGGTGTGTAATGTTGTCTGAATGTGACTCTTTTCACACGTATTAAGTATTTCTGACCACTAGGTCTTCAAAAAAAGCTCCACTACAATAATTTGTCAGTGTTTCTTTCAGTGTGTCAGCAAGTTCAACAGCCTTAGAGTGGTCAACAGATTTAGACTGGAGCATCTCAGACAAAATATTAGAATCACTCAACACCTTTCGAAAGAGCACAAGACATCCAACACAATTGACATCCATTTGGGCCAATATGCCTTTCGCTTCAACGGCTCTTTGAGGGTTGTTCTCCTCCGAGAGCTCTTCAAGCACTTGCAAAACAGCAGGCAATCTATCCATGACATTGCGACATGCGACATGCCTGCAAGCCCAGCGTGTATCACTAAGCTCCCTTTATACACCATCATACATGTTCCGGTGACACTTCAAGCCATTTCTGATGGACGTAAGATCCGGACAAGAACACATAAAGTCTTTCCAACAAAGAAAAGAAATTCCCAGCATCTGGCACATTTTTGATGGCATCTAATATGACCAGGTTGGGACTGTGTGCACTGCAGTGCACATAAAATGCATTCTTGGCCACTGCTTTTATTCTGGCTTGGACACCTGAATGGGCCCGACTCATTAGAGCGGCTCCATCGTACCCCTGACCTACAAGATTTCTCTTGTACTCCAAACCATACTTCTCTAAACAGCCAATTATCTTCTCAGTTAGCCCAGTAGCATCAAGCTTTTCTGCCTCTTGAAAATCTAAAAAGCTCTCATGAATCAGACCATTGTAGTAGTATCTCAGAACAATTGACATTTGCTCTTTTTTCTGAACATCTTTAGTCTCATCTACAATCACAGAAAACTGCATGGTTTTACTTGTATACTTAGCATCTTTAGCTTGCTGCTCTTTTTAACAATGGGATCATGTTTGCCCAACAAATCTAGCACGGCCAGAAAAACACCTCGTCTGTCTCAGTCTGGGGACCTTTTTCTGATAATGTTCATCCATGACACCAACAGTGAAGTATTTTTGTCTTGCATTTTTCTGTTCTCTGCCCATGCTACCATTGTGTTTACATGGTTCTCAGATTTGGCATGAGAAGAAAACCCACTATCTTTAAATGTAGCCTTGTCCTGAAGTCCTGTACCCCTCAGAGGAGGTAAAACAGTCTTTGGAGCATCAGGAAGAGAAAACAGTAGCAAGACTGTGATGTGGATGGATGTGTTTGGTATCAATCAGCACGGATTTTTGATATACCTATAAGTAAAGAAAAATAAAAATATCACTTATATTAAAATGTTGCAGTACAAAACATTTAACACCTAATCGTTCATGTACAGCTACTACTGCAGCAACCTCTAAAGGTTTTTTAGTCATATCTCAACAATATATATTAAAGAACACTGAATGTAACCAAGACAAGCAACGTTAAGCATATATTGAGCTCTGGTTCTTTAAATGATTATAGGCTAAATAAATCAAATGGGTTGTGCTTATTTTTTTATTTATGCAAAAAAAAAAAATTTGAACAGCACAATGAACAACATACCAGAGTCACCTGACAAACAGGGTGCTGGTGTTTCCAGCTCTCTCTCTCTCCTCTCTCTCAGTATCTCAGCTCTCTTCCTATCTTAACCGCGTTTCTTCCACCTCTTCACTCACTTCATGCTGGATATCTTCTGCTTCTTCACTTCTTTCTAGCTCTTTGTCATCAGTTTCTATATTTCTTTCTTCCAACACTCCATCCCCTCCTCTGTCTTCCACAACTTCTTTTCTACCCTGCACCTTATCTTATCTGCACCTTCCACTCCCGCAGGATCTGATTCGGATTTTCCTTTTCTTTTTGGATGTCAGCCTTTCTTCTCAGAGTATCCTGGGAGATGCAACAAGTATGAAGTTTAGATTTTATTGCTTTCCAAACTTACTGTACACTACACTCAACAATTTTGACTAACAAGGCTAACAAGGTAATAAGGCTAACGTTAAATAGAACTGATTAAAAAAAAACTTGCTATTTAGTTTCATATAACTAGCAAGCAACTGTCTCAGTCCCAGTAACTCAGTACCTGGATTTGTTTCTCAGCTTCAGCATATCGATGGACTGAACACGGACAAATGCGCTGTTGTCACATGACGCCAGTTATCAAAGGTTCAGACAATATTGAAGATTCAAGCTACTGAACAACATACTTTTGAGAATAGTTTACAGTTAGGCTGTTAGTCATTAATATATGTGAAGATATCAAAATAAACTGCTTGGGTTGTTAAAAGAGCCGGACTGAGTCATTTGTCGATTTTCATGAGTCAGCAGTGTGAACAGCAGGGGACTGAGCACACACCCCTGTAGGGCCCCAGTGCTCAGTGTGGTGGTGCTGGAGGTGTAGTTCCTGATCCGCACTGCCTGAGGTCTTTCGGTCAGGAAGTCCAGGATCCAGTAACAGAGGGAGGTGTTCAATCTCAACAGGCTCAGCTTCCCGATCAGGTGCTGGGGGATGATTGTGTTGAATACTGAACTGAAATCTATGTACAGCATTCTGATGTAAGTGTCCTTCTTGTCCAGGTGTGTCAGTGCCAGGTGGAGTGTGGTGGAGATGGCGTCGTCTGTCGAAAGGTTTGGACGATACGCAAACTGCAGTGGGTCCAGTGAGGGAGGCAGCAGGGTCTTGATGTGTCTCATGACAAGTCGCTCGAAGCACTTCATGATGATGGGTGTGAGTGCAACAGGGCGGTAGTCATTGGGACAGGACACAGAAGACTTCTCGGCACGGGGACGATGGTGGAAGATTTGAAGCACGTGGGAACGACGGCTCTGCTCAGAGAGATGTTTAAGATGTCGGTGAGAACACCTGCCAGCTGTTCTGCACATTCTCTGAGCACTCTGCCTGTGATGTTGTCTGGTCCAGCAGCTTTACGAGGGTTGACTCTGCGTAGAGTTCCCCTCACATCAGCCGTGGTGAGACACAGCACCTGGTCGTTCGGAGGAGGGGTGGTCTTCCTCGCAATAGTTGTATGGCTTCTGGTTTGCCACTCAACTCAATGTACAGAACAGGAAAATGTATCACTTTTATGACCTATTGTAATGTTCTTATTAGTTTTCAAGTTTTGATTTAAGAGAGATTTGAAAGAATATAAATTGTCCTTACAGTATATACTTTCTGGGCCACTTTTCCCCTAAGGTTTGGCAAATCCTTACAATGCTTAGCTCTTGGAAGAGCAATGATGCCTGTCTGTACAATTAAAAGTCTCTGGCTGACAGCGGACAATCTGATCACAACACAACTTGGCAGAGGATTTACGCTGGATGCTCTTCCTGACACAATCCTCCCCTTTTTTCTGAGCTCGAGACCGGCACTGCATGCAGTGGCTGGGGAGTAAGGGGTGTGGCAACCCACCAACGATCGGGGCTCAAACCTAGATCCTCTGATCCACAAATCAACAACCTAGAGCTTTGGCAGGCTAAGTCAACACTCCCCCATGTCTGTACTGTACAAATGATACAAATAAAACTCTCTCTCTCTCTCTCTCTCTCTCTCTCTCTCTCCTAGGGCCAGTGAGGAGTTTGGACTAAAGTAGATTCAGCCAACAGATGGAGTGAGGAATCCCTGAGAGCACGACCTGCTACACACACACACACACACACACACACACACACACACACACTTGAATAAACATGGAAACTTGCTTTTATTTTAGATATAATTATACTCTATGTTCATACACACACTTTAAGTGAGCAGTGATTACACAAACAGCACAAACAGATGGTGCACTAGGAGCAGAAAGGAGCACACTGCTCATGAGAAAGGTCTATGATGCCATGGGACTGGCACCAAGTCAGAACCCATACAGAGGAACCCATAGAGAACGGGCCAATCATGGCACAGATTAACCACAGGAGCTGTCCAATCATATCAGACCTAAACCCTGCAGGAAGCAGCGTGGTGTGAGACTACAGTCAGAGAAGGGGGGGGGGGATTGGTTACAGACAAACATACAGGTTAATCCTTGAACCAACATCCCTTAACTCTCCAATCAGAGAGCTACTGTAACCTCTAATGCAATGTTTGAAATAAAACCTTTAACATTTTAACTATATTGTTTAAACAAAGTGTAATATGACATACAATATCTTTATCATCTCAAAATGAATTCACATTGCGTGTGTGTGATTATTAATTCAATATTCACTACAGCATGGATGATAGTAGTTCTGTAATGTTAAATTCAAAGACGAATGAACTTACTTCAGTTAACAATACAGAGAAGGTGAAGGATAGAAAGAGTGAAATGAGAAAGTCAGTGAGAGAGAGAGAGAGAGAGAGAGAGGTTAAAGGTGATGGAGAGGAGAGTGTGTGGAGAGAGATCGAAAGATAAAGTGATAGTGTGGTGAGAGAACGAGAGGAAAGGTGAGCTGGAGAGACAGAAAGGTGACAGGGTCGGTCATCCAGGGGGCCGATAGTTTTTCACACTCACAGAGCCACACTGATAGAAGCTTTTAACACACACTGGGCACATCACACACACACATAGGCCTCACATAGACATGCTCCAGAAGCAGATTAAAGCTCGGTAGAGGAACTGAAAGAGCAATAATGTGAACGAAGGGGGCAGGTGATCATCTGAGACACGTGAGGTTACGATCTGCAGATCTGCACCGGGCCTACAGTGCTAAGCTTCCAGGTGCACTATGTGGGTGTGTAAATCCAGTCTGATTTGTCTCACTGACTGACTTTAAACAAAACTCAAAGAAAAATGCAGAGCTAAAATTTCTTAGGGGGGAGAAGGGAGGATGGTGCGCTAATATTTTGGACATAAAGATGAATAAACATGTAAGTAAATATAGAAGCACTTTCTTTCTCTGCATCACTCCCACACACTCTGTCTCAACTCTGTTCTGTTTTTTTTCTGTTGTAAGTAATTAATATATTTATTTGTTACATATACTGTAGTAAATACATTTCTTTATTCTTTACATATCCCTGCTTCTTGTTAGTAGGCTGGGGTCAGAGCGCAGGGTCAGCCTGGAGCAGGCAGGGTTAAGAGTAACTTTACAGAGATGTTTAAAATAGCGAAGGTGATGTCCAATGAAGTAGTTTGCTCTGGTCCCATCCCAATGAAACACAGATTTAAATTTAATGCATTTGTGTGCTTCACACATGCACACAGAAACTCTGCTCTGTCGCAATTCTTTTCAAAGGTAAAGTGCTGGTTCATTTTTTGATTTGGTTTACGAGTGTTTTGGAATACAAGCCCGCTTCTGGAACGAATTATGCTTGTAATCCAAGGTTCCAATGTATAAGAAATATAATCACTTTACCACAGTCTGAAGTTCTTTTCAAAGGTAAAGTGCTGGTTAATTTTTTATTTTATTTTTTTACTTTACAGCAGTGATTCCGTTAATATGCGCTCACACAAGTGTCATTAGAGAGATTTCTTTTTTTCCCCGTTAAAACAGTGTTTCTGTTATGTGTGTGTGTTTGTTGTGAGGTGGGGGGAGGGAAGAGAAGTTTTACTGTTTAAGATGAGGAGAGAGAAGGGGTTAATTCCACACACACACACACACACACACACACACACACACACACACACACACACCTACAAATACACAGCACCTGCGCACACAAACGGAATTTTTTATTTTTGTAATTGATGCAAATGTTAAACTAACCATGTCAGATCGGAACTTAAATACTATACTCCAGAAATAACACAACACCTGTTGAAAATAATTAATTCTTCACTCAGCACTGGGTATGTTGCAAAATCTTTTAAATTAGCAGTTATTAAACAGATAATTAAGAAGTCCGACCTCGACCACTGTCAGCTTTCTAATTACAGGCCTTTATCTCTAAGATTCTGGAACAGATAGTAGCGGAGGAGCTATGTTCATATGTACATAGGAATGGTATAAACAAATTGTATCAGTGAGAATTTAGGCCTCATCACAGCACAGAGACAGCACTTGTTAAAGTAGTAAACGACCTCCTATGGGCCTCTGATCAGGGTTGCGTCACTATACTTGTGTTACTGGACCTCAGTGCAGCTTTTGACACCATTGATCATAGTATTCTCCTTCACAGATTAGAAAAGGTAGTAGGAATTAAGAGATCGTCCCTCTTGTGGCTCAGTGTGTAGACTTAAATGGTGATTATTATGCATGTTCTCTAGTGGAGTTTGGTGTCCCACAGGGTTCGGTTTTAGGCCCACTGCTTTTTTCCCTTTTCATGCATCCTCTGCGCAACATAATCCGTAAGCATGGTACAGTGGAAACCTTGGATTACAAATATAATTCGTTCTGGAAGTGGGCTCGTATTTCAAAATACTTGTAAACCAAATAGATTTTTTCCCATAAAAAATAATGGAAACTCAAATTATTCTTTTACTTTATTTTTATAAAGTAAAAATAAAACAAATTAACCACTTTACTTAAAAAAAAAGTAAAAATAAATCCCAACAGATAAGTGTGTGTGTGTGTGTGTGTGTGTGTGTGTGTGTGTGTGTGTGTGTTAAGCTAAAGTAAGGAGCCCCTCCCTCTCTTCTCGTCTTACACAGTTACTCTTCCTCCACTTTTATTTGAGTTTCACACACACACATGCGCACACAACGAAAACACTGTTTTATCGGAAAAAATGAACAAAAAGTCTCTCTAACGACACTTGACTACACCTTACTGTCTGGTTGTTCAACTAGGTGTATAAACAAGCTTCAGTTAGTACAGAATGCAGCAGCGAGAGTCCTCACTAGAACCAGAAGATACGAGCACATCACCCCTGTCTTATCTACACTGCATTGGCTCCCTGTGAAATTTCACATCGATTTTAAGATACTACTTTTGACATTTAAAGCACTAAATGTTCTCGTGCCACAGTATTTGAGTGAACTGTTAGTGTCTTACGATCCGCCACGCCTACTTCCATCAAAGAATGCAGGCTGCCTTGAGGTGATTGGTTGCTTTACATCTCAGGGAGCCCTCATGTTTGTGTTTCCTTCTGGCTCCTCCCTTTTAGTTATGATGTCTCTTTGGGATGCATGTGGTGTCTGGGGACGGTTTCTTGGACTTGACTTGGCTCCAATAACTACCTGGACTCCATATTAACATCTATTAACATTTGTTAATGACTGTTATACTGAACTTCCAGCCTCCTAACACACAGTATGAGTGTGACACACACTTTACCGACTGGGATCGGTGACGCGGGAACGGAGGATGAACGTGGGAGCTCGTGCAGCTCTTTCCCGCGCTGTCCTCAGCGTTCCATTTCCCCACTCCCACGCCACTCTCGAGCACCACCGCGTTACGCTCTCCTCGGACCCCGGACTAAACTCCGCGCCTTGCTTTTATAATGTGGAGCAAGTCCGAGATACTATTAACGTTAAATCACTGCCAGCCGGCCCGCATATGCGGCCCCGTCCCTTCACAAACCTGCAGAAGGGGTGCTGCCTACCTAGGGAGCCTACGAAGTGAGCAAGGGCCATAATAGATTTGGGCACATGCCCACCACAGGCGCACGCCGTGACAATTGATAAACATTCACATTCCATACAAACTTAAATAATAAAAATTGATTTACCATCTCAGGGAGATTTTCCTTGCCACTGTCGTCCTCGGCTCATTCATCGGGGACAATCTTATCATTTTGATTGATAAACATTCACATTCCATACAAACTTAAATAATTATTTTGATTGTGTAAAGCTTCATTGTGACAATGACAATTGTTAAAATCGCTATACAAATAAAATTTAATTGAACTCGTTCAAGGGCCCAACAGTGGCAACCTGGCAGAGCTGGGGCTCGAACTCCTGACCTTCCAGTCCATAACTTAGAGCCTTAACATGCTGTGCCAACTCCACCCCTTTTTAAAGGAGGTTTAAAGTGTTTTATACACTTGACCGACATCTACATCTTTTATCATCTATTTATTTTCTTCAGGTGCGTGTTGGCAGCTTCATTGTCAGCAATATCAGATTCAGTCTGCAAACTCTGCAGTTTTGTATCCTAATTAGCCTGAAACACTTAGTGCCTTATATTATAATTTATATATAATCTCGACAGATCGTTTCCCAGAATGCAGGCTCAATCACCACCACAGACCACAGTCTGGTCCGTTGTCTAACACAAGCTCATCTAATTACTGATAAATTCTGGCACACAGTAAATGTGCAATAAAAGATTAGGTCATGATTCCAACCCTGACCTATAACACAGAGCAACTCCAGAACTACAGCTCTTGTGGAATGTTAAAAAACTGCTTCCCAGAGAAACAAGTCAGAACACACAGTGCATCACTGTTTTAGTAGCTTTATATATATATATATATGCACTGTGTGTGTATTTATATAGGGAGACAGAGAGAGAGAGAGAGAGAGATGATATGATGTCATAGCTGAAAAAGTATTGAATGTTAGTGTGTATCGTACAATATAGCTTTTCCAGTGCGAATGTTAGGGAACCTTGTTTAGAAAACCTAATGATAGTTTTCTTATTAGATATGGAAAATTACATCTAACAAGAAATAAAATTCTCTAGCTTTTTCTTTTAGGTCCAAACGTGCTGATTGCAGTTAAATGTACCAGAGAGAGAGAGAGAGAGCGAAGAAGGAGAATAAATTGGTTTGAGCACATTGAGGAGGCTTGAAATAGACAAGCAAGAACGTAGGAGGAGAGCGAGGGGGATCTAAAACAGAGCGAGGGCGAGGAGATGAAATGAGCGAGATCAAGTGAAAGACTAGAGGTCTCTGATCAGCTTTTAAACAATAGCCAGTATGTGGGAGACAATCACACGTGCCAAACAAATGTGCACGTGGGAGGCAAATTATCCGCTCTTTCACATCGAGTAAAGTGTGTGTGTGTCTGAAGGTACAACTTGTAGCCTACTTCCAGCAGAGGAGTGCTCTTACATCCGTGTGCATGTGTGTTTATATTTATTTTCCAGTAGGAAAGCCAGTAAGCATGAGGAGCACATGGAAACTCCACATATACAGACCTGAGGTGGGAATCGAACCACGGAGGTACAAGGCCACAGTGCTAACCACTAAGCCACCTACTTGTGTTTTGTTCTGTTGTTGGTCTTTCGGCTGCTCCAGGTAGGGGGTCGCCACAGCGGACCATCCGGTCCACACACACTGTTTATATGCTTAAAGATGTCCTTCCTGACGCAACCCTTATCCGGGCTTGGGACCAGCACTGCATCCAGTGGTTGGGTGTTGGGCACTGGCTGGGGATCCAACCCAGGCTTTTTGCATGGCAGGTGAAACATCTACCACTGAGCCACCAGTGCCCCCCCATCCCCCCTACCCCGCCCCTTATTATTCAATAAATAAAATCATTAATTTATTTATTTGCACTAGAACATTATCATTCATTCATTAATTAGCAAATTAACTAGCTAGCTGACTTTGTTTGCCTTTTGATATATCAGACTTACCAAGTGCAACAAGACGTACTGTATTTATTTATTTATCAAGCTGCTGGGAAACTTTCAGACAGGTGATTGACTGGCGGGTTCATCACCACCGTTTCCTCTCCAGACACACAGACCTCCTGTAACAAATCTCAGGCAAAACTCTTCCAATTTCCGTGTGTAATTGAACAAATTCAAGGATTTGTTATTCCCCAGTCTGCTGTAGGATTGGGACCAGGACCGAAATAGTGTGATGAGACGTTGTGGGAGGATCTTCTCAGATATTTCTTGAACATGGGAGGTATTGTAAGTGGATGTGTACAGGGTCACAGGGTTCTCTTTCAGCACAGTGCCTGGCCAAGAGAAAATAGGGGTCCAATTCCCTGATGGAACCAGTCTTAGTGCTGATCCCAAGCCTGGGTGTCAGAGAGGGCATCTGATATAAAAACCTCTGCCCAGTAAAATATCTGGATAATCTGCAACAACAACATCATACAGTAGGTTTCCATCAGGCTTCCCAAGGTCAAACAATTAAACCAACCTTATAAAGCAAAGCTCAGTTAGCTGGAAGAAATCAAGCCAGAACAAACAGCCCATTAAATAGAAGTAGCAGTCACAATAAACACATAAACACTGATACAGCTTCAGAAGGTGGCAGACTACAACAGCATTGAGTCTAAAATTCCATTTCAGAGGTTAGTAGAGTATGAAAAAGCACACAAGAGCACATTTCTGCAGGAGTGCAATTTACAGAACAAAAGATCGATGTAGAAAATTCAGGACAATCAAAACCCAAAATATGAGACAGAGTCATTTCAAAATATGCAGAAAGGCTAAGTGTCATAAACCACCAAGCCACTGATCACCTAGCAGATATAAATACAGCTGACGTGGCCTCTCAGGCTTTTATACACGACAGTGTTCGAGACTCGGCTCACCTGCAACCTGCACACGAACACCAAGAACAGGAAGTGTTACAGTATTACAATATTCAGAGGATGTGGTGTAAATCTACGACAGAGGGACTGAGGAGCTCTGAACCCAGAGTGGAATCCTTTAAATTCAGCACTCTTCAGCAGGAGGACAGCGAGCATCTCGATCAGGCTCTGGAGCGGAGGCAAGTCTCATGCAGGCTGAGCAGTGGTGAAGGATATCTCTCACGGTGGCTCTGATACTATCTCTAGTACCAGCCAGATAGGATCCTGTCTCTCTCACTGGCTCGAATCCTATCTACAGTATGTTAGCTGCTCTAATCCTGTATCTCTGTCTCGCTCTGATACGAATTCCACGTGTCACTGGTCTCGATCTTAACAGGACATTATCCCAAGTCAGTAACTAACTCGGTTCTGCTCCTGTCTCTGACAGTCATCACAGGTCCTGACATCATTTCTCCAGCCCCTTCTATTGGACAGCACTGTTTATCTTCTTCACATCTGTCCCTGTGTCTTACACCAAATCCCATCCTGTCCTTGTCCCCATGTGCTCTACTCTCTCCTCCTCCTCCTCTGATGTTTGGCTCTGCTACTCATATCACCCATGTGTCGGTCTCTTCCACTGACCTCGCTCTTGTCTCGGGCTCTGAGCTCAGCGTTCAGGTTTAGTCCCAGGTCAACTCCTCGTCCCAGAACTAATGCGCCTGTCCCTGCTCTGGTCTCATTCTCAGGTCTTGCTCTGAACTCCGGATCTCTTGTGACTTCTTTAGCATTTATGAACCTTGACTGACCCTTGACCTGGTGGTACTGCTTGTTCTACCTTATAGTTACTGTTAGTCCTGTCTTCCACACGTCCTGTCTCGAGCTCCTGCTCCATCAAATTTGTGTCCAGATTTAGACTTTGTTTTTCTATTATTTAACTTTTTGCTTGAGTCATTTCATTAGAATCTTTCACTATTTCTTCTCCCATTTCTCTTTTCCCTGTTTGTCCCTCCAGAATCTCTGTGCTGTTGTAGGACTTCATAGAGAGATGAACCTTAGCAAACACAGAGAATTAGGGCAGCTTACAGTGATGCTCGTCTGCAGGTCTACATGAAGACTCGGCCTGTTTCTCTGAGTCAGTCCTTTCTTTAGGAACTGCAGAAATGCCTGGAAGATGCACAGTAAATCACCATGGATACCCTGATTCTCATGCCAACACACACACACACACACACACACACACACACACACACAAAATACTTTGAGATGACAACCTAGATACAAAAATAGTGAAAGTCAAGGACTTTTTCAGAAAGTCAGAATTCCAAAATGAAATGTGAGTCTGAGCGCATATGCGTGTGTTTGTATTTGTGTGTGTGTGTGTGTGTGTGTGTGTGACGTGTGTGGTTTAAAATGAAAAACTTTTTACAGGTAGATTGAGAGTTGATGATTCATGTGTGATGCACAGAGATTCTATTTATAAAAGGAAATAAGGGGAAATGTATCACGTCCGACCTTATTAAGTGTGTGTGTGTGTGTGTGTGTGTGTGTGTGTCTGTGTGTGGCCATTCCAACTCTTAGCCTGTGAGTGAGCACATAAACGGATGAATAAAAGATTAACAAATGAATATTGGGTATCAATCTTTCCTCCCTCTCTCTCTCTCTCTCACACACACACACACACACACACACACACACACACACACAAAATGACCTATGTGCAGGCCTTCTCACCTGTTCCGTCCTTCATGTGTCAAAGGAACACGTTCCCCTACAGGATTGAGTTTCCTTAATAGAATTACAAATGATATAAAGCGTAACAGAGCCGCCGCTGAATAATGAGAGACGTACGGGGCTCAGCGGGATTCCAAACCCACCAGGGGGCGCTCTAACAGAAGCTGGATTACCATTAGTTTTGCACATTGTAATGTTGTTAAATACATGCACATTCCAAAACAATTGGTCTGAGTCCTCGCCCTCTGACACAGGCTCCTCTTCCTCTTCCTCTTCTATTGTATTGCTTCATTGTTGGACCCACTTATGCCATTTGCCACATGTGTTTTCAATTTTGAGTGGTAGAGTGTAAATGATGAAAACAGTGTGTTAGTTGTGTTTAACTTCTGTAGCCTGTGTGCACCATTCTGGGTACAAGTGCACCACACTGCTGAATGTGTATTGTGTTTGAGAATGTGTTTAGAGGTGTGCTGAATGGGAGATTCAGATCTGCAAATTGTGCCCTAACCAGAAGAATATTCAATTCAATTCAATTCAATTTGTATAGCGCTTTTAACAATTTTCATCGTCGCAAAGCAGCTTTACACAATCAAAAGAATTATTTAAGTTTATGAAATGTGAGTGTTTGTGTGAGTCAGAATGATCAGATGGTCCCTGATGAACGAGCCGAGGGCGACGGTGCTGATCTGCACTCATACTGTGTGTTAGGAGGCTGCAAGTTCAGTGTAACAGTTGTTAACAGTTGATGTTAATTGATGTTAATATGGAGTCCAGGTAGTTACTGGAGGCTCAGGTAGACTTGTAGGAAATTCCAGTCCTGAACTATCGAGCGACTGCAGCCAAGTTCGCAGAGAAACGGCCGTCAACATCAGTCGAGGCCAGAACCGTCTTCATAGTACAGATCTCGTCATTAAGAATGCGCGCTTTTTCCCGCGAGATCCCGCAATTTGGCTCACGACATGCCGCGAAATCCCTTAAGCAACATTCGGGAATTTAAATAAATGTGCTGTGCTTCACTGAATTGAAGACTTGTGTATAATCATTTATCCTAAAACAATATCGTGTCCAATGCTGAAGCAAACGTGAATTTTATTTTATTTTACAATAATAATATTTTATGATGAATCTGCGTATATCTGCTTCATATTATGTGAATAATGATGAAAAGAGATGCCCTAAATTATGAGGCGCCGTATAGAGTTTAAATCAAACTTCACTCATGCACACACACACACGTGAAACACTGGCATACACATATATGAAACAGTCACACATCTATATATATACTACTAACTGCTCACACAAATACATATGAAATGCGCGCGCACACACACCTATCAGACGCACATATACACAAACTCTCCGCGCACACACACCTATGAGACGCGCACATATACACAAACTCTCCGCGCACACACACCTATGAGACGCGCACATATACACAAACTCTCCGCGCACACACACCTATGAGACGCGCACATATACACAAACTCTCCGCGCACACACACCTATGAGACGCGCACATATACACAAACTCTCCGCGCACACACACCTATGAGACGCGCACACATGTACAGTAATTATGCGAATGTCCTGATTTGTGAATATGTCAACATGTCTTCGTTAAAACATAAAAATGTGTCGCGCACCATCAGAAGACATGAAGGAACAAATATAAACATGAAGTACTTCGGGCTTTTTATAAAAATAATCATCTGGCTTTTCTGCTGTTTGTGTCCAGCATTGATCCATTCATGGGCGTGTGTGAACCTGCGGCTCGTACTTTCACTTTAGAAAAGGTGCAGACATACAGTACTCCCCCAAAAAGTCATCGCCTCTCGCAATAATGCAGATCAAACTGACTACACCTGTCCATAAATAAAAAGGAATATTTAAACTTTACAGATTAAAACAAGGAAAGTAGACGCGCTGAGCTCCAGGTCATTGTGATGCGGACAAACGGTCCAAGAAGGAAACGGGTGTCGTTATTTTACAAAATGTGAATATATTCAGTAAATGCATGAATTACACTTAAACTATCAAATCCAACTATGAAGTCTGATTTAATTGATATCATTAAAATTTTATTTGTTTCTATTTATGTTTATGGTTTCTGGTGAAATATATTTTAGACAGAGACGTCTGCTCGGTCTTCTTCATTCGTATTAAACTCCTCAATTCTGCCGATTCCCCCATCAGTGAAAGCGGTTTGATAAGTTCACAGCTATTGTGAATGAAAGGTGAGAAGAGGGATTACAGTAACTGGGGGTCTGCATGTGTTCACCTCGGAGCGCGCTGTCACGTTGTATTCAGCGAGTAGACTAAAACAAAAACCAAATCATGTTTGCTTCAGCATTGGAGACAATATTGTTTTAGGCTAACTTTATTAAAGATTATACACATTCGTATTCTTTGTTGTACTTTGGCTTTTTGCACACGCGTGTGCATCTTTAAATTTGAACAGAATATAATAGTGGGCTGGGGCACGTTATTTTTACTCTACCCAATACCTGCAGTGGAAGAGTCTGAGAATTTATTTACCATAAGCTTTGTTGTATTGTTTTTAATCACTCTATACACAACCTATGATTTCACACATGCTATTTTACAAATGGAAGATTTTTATGTTACACTCTCAAACTGCTGGGTTAAATGTTAAAGTGCTGGGTAATGTTATCTATTTATTATTATTTAGTAGATTGCCTGTTAGAAATACCCCAAATGAAATGAATCCGCTGTTTTAACTACTGCAGAGAGATAGTTAATCAGCGGTAGTTTTCACTACTACTATTAATAATAATAATACTGAACGGAGAAAGCGCAGTTAAAGAAGCATCATCATTGCAGGAGAGAAGAAAATGAAGAATAAATACATATCAGTATTTAAAGTTTGATCTTGACACGTTTATGAGCTCTGTCGCTCCTGTCAAAGAGAGAGAACACATTTTTGGCTTCAGTAGACACACAATACTTCAGATTGAAACACGACTGCCCCCTACAGGCAATGAACCACATTTTCACAGCTTCCCGCGAGTTGCCGCGGAAGCGCGCGAGATCCCTTTTCAAGAAACGTGCGTTCTTAATGGCGGGATCTGTAGAGTGAAACCGGCACCAGACATCGGACGCATCCCAAAGAAACACACGGGACATCCATGTGACGAGATCTCCAACCAGAAGTGGGGCACCTGGATGAGTCAGGCAAGTCCAGAGGGCAGAGGGAGTCTGGATCAATGGCAGCTCAGGAACGACACGTGTAGCTCGACAGAGAGAGGGAAAGAGAGAGAGGGAGAGAGAGAACACAAGAGGGGAGAGCAGAAGTGTAGGAGAGATAACAGTTAGGTGTTAAACCTGAGTGATCAATGAGAGTGGTATAAATAAATAGGTTTTTGGCCTAGCCTTAAACACGGAGACTGTGTCTGAGTCCCGAACACTATTTGGAATGCTATTCCATAACTTTGGGGCTTTGTAAGAAAAAACTTTCTCAACTTTAGCAAGCTGGTTTCTCTCATCTGGTTTTGCTGAGTCATATAACTGTGTGTCGTCAGCATAACAGTGAAAATTAATATCATGCTTATGGATTATTTTGCCCAAAGGAAGCATGTAAAGGGAAAAAGCAGTGGGCTTAAAACCGAACCCTGAGGGATACCAAACTCCACCAGAGAACATGCAGAATAATCATTTAAATTTACATACTGATAACGACATTTTCTACTACATTTTTTAATCTGTGAAGGAGAATGCTACGATCAATTGTGTCAAAAGCTGCACTGAGTGTTTAAAAACTGTAAGAGTAATTTGATGAAAGAGTTTTGGTAGTTGACAGTTTAGTTTTTACAATGGGATTTAGTGTTTTAGCAATTCAGAAAAACTGTAAGACACACACACACTTAATTTTAAAATAAAGGTTACTTGGTCACCCTCTGATCTGAACGTATGGACGCAAAGACACACCCACATCCCCATATATGGCTTTAAAAGGACTGTCACATATAAGATCTCAAAGGCACACACAGTTCTGTTTATGGCCTTCAACAGTCAAAAGGACCTGCTCATCTTTCCATATAAGGACCTGAGGACACGCCCACAACCCCAAACACCCAAACTCATTACCATATGAGGATTTTAAGACACGCCCACTCGGTACCAGTCTTAATTCCAAAGAGGAACTGATAGACTCACTGACAATTCTGTTTAAACGTTTTCAGAGGGCGCCCAATCAGAACCAGGCTCCTGTTTATATGTGTACTCAAAGACACGCCCACAATCCCTTAACGAGGTAAAAGTGAAATGTTGATTACAACAACTGAAACAGCCACATTCAGCCTAATCTAAAAATAACAATGTGCCTCTGAGAAGACAACAAGTGTTATGGTAATGCAAGCACACACACACACACACACACACACACACACGCACACACACACACACACACACACACACACACACACACACACACAC
>QMIH01001700.1:12882-18698 GCA_003987875.1 Clarias batrachus | reverse complement strand
TTTAGTACAGAAGGGTGTGAGGTTTAGTACAGAAGGGTGTGAGGTTTAGTACAGAAGGGTGTGAGGTTTAGTACAGAAGGGTGTGAGGTTTAGTACAGAAGGGTGTGAGGTTTAGTACAGAAGGGTGTGAGGTTTAGTACAGAAGGGTGTGAGGTTTAGTACAGAAGGGTGTGAGGTTTAGTACAGAAGGATGTGAGGTTTAGTACAGAAGGGTGTGACGTTTAGTACAGAAGGCTGTGAGGTTTAGTACAGAAGGGTGTGGCACGTCTCCAGTAGATGGGTCTCCTGGCGGATGTTAGCAGGTGAAAGTCTTCCTGAAAGTCTAGACAAGTCATATCAGACAGTGAGGTCCTTTCAGCACTGTCTCATAATCTGCTCTCATTAGTTAAATATTCCAACATGAAGCAGCATTATCACACAAAACATAGCAACTGTTTTATTTATAGCAATAACATAATGTCAGTGGTTAAGGAGGAAAATCTAAGAGCTGATGCTGTTCAGCTACATTAGGACCTTTAGAAGCAACATATTTTATCTGGTTTAGGATATTAGGATATTAATGTGGGATATTCTATGTTTAGGGAGTAGGGTGTAGGGGTAGAGTCGGGGGGTCTAGGGGAGCATGCAGTAGTGTGTAAGGGTGTAGGGTAGAAGGGTTTGTGGTGTGATGGTGTGGAGTAGTAGGGTTTAGGGAGGAGTATTTAGTGAGGAGATTTTATTGAGAAGGTTTTATGGAGTTCACATGCATGATGAAAACGTTATATGGCTTTATAAACAAAGCTTAAAAACTGAAGTCCATGAGCCACTCCCATTCTTATGGTAGATTTTATGGTATCCATGGAAACAGACATGCAGTGGTTTTCAGCACCATGCCAGAAACAGTGCACTGGGTTTAGTCCAGAAACTTTTTCTCTCATTGGTCTTGTGTTATTTCTAAACCTTCATAAAGAATAGTAGAGACTAAGTGTAAGCTCTCGCTGTGTGGACGCAGGTCTCTGTGCTCTGTTCACTTCACTGTCAGTTAGCTGCTGCTCATTAACCTGTTCAGCCCTGTAGAGACATTAATACCGTATCTCTTATGATAACATCAATAACAGTGTGATGAATTACCTCGATCATGTGACTGCTGATAAGCCCCACCCACTTAACAGTCTCTACACAAGAGCAGAGTAAAGCTGAGAGCTGAGGACAATCTTTCTGGAAAAAATAAATCATTTAAATTATGCTTTTTGGTGCTGAGAACAATGTATTAAATTATACACAAAATACATAATCTTTTAATTTTATATTATATACTCAAATATAAACAATAAAATATATAAATAAAAAATGTAATATATACTTTTATTAAGCAAAGTTAGTAAAAAAATATTAATTAAATATTAATAATTAACTGGTGATTTGTGTGTGTGTGTGTGTGTGTGTGTGTGTGTGTGTGTGTGTGCGCTTATTCTCTTGTTTGCACAGCCTTTATAATGGCCATCTTTTTAAAGCAATAACGAATTAAAGGAGCAATAATGAGAAAACTAACAATCACTCTGAATTAGATTTAAAATTAGGGAAAGTAACAAGTAGAGTGAGAATGTGAGGACAGTGGACGCTACTGAGCATTAGACGACTTCCTGAAAACTAAAGAGACTTTAGAAATGAAGGGACACTCAAATCTAAGTATGTATCACTGGAAAACTCTAAAAAGTATGGACTTCTGGAATTAGGGGACACTTAAAATTAGAGGACAAAAATTAGAGAAGCAACAATGGAAATGATAAGACATGGAAAGGTAAAGGTGTTTGGAGTTCATAACAGAAACCTGGTGTTGTTTGGAATCAGGGGACAATGAAATCTAGAGATGTTTATAGTCAGTGAAGACTGAAAACGAGGGTTGTTTGGATTTAAGGGAGACTGAAATCTGGGGAGAGCAGATGCAGATGCAGAGGTCAGTTTGAACTGGGAGAGATTCTGGCACACTGCTGGAGCAAATGGCGGTTAAACCACTAAAGACTGGGATATTTGGAGACGTACAGCTGAAGGGGTGAATAAGACCAGACTGAACACTTCCAGACTGAAAGGCATAGAATTGAGCTTTAGATCCAGGCGGAATGTTCTAGAATCAGAACCCAGGCACTAGAGTCCAACTGAACATTCCAGAATCTGGCTCGATGCTCTAGCATCATGATACGCACAATGCCAACGCCCCAGAGCTGCGCTCAACAATCTAGACATACTCTTCTGAGAATTCTAGAACGTTCTATGCACCAATTTCTTTCCAGTTCCAGAAGTGACAGATAGATGGTGATTGCTGTATGTTTGCTGATCAGCAGGCGTTCACTCTGTCGCTCTGCGTGTTACAGTTCGGCACAAGATCTCAGTTATTAATCTGGCCTTTCTCCTGAAACATCGCCCCCTGCTGTAGGCAGAGACACTGCGTCGTCTCCTGCACTGTACCGCTGTAATGCTGTACCGCTGTAATGTCACTCGGCTCTCAGCCAATCAGAAGCTGAGGGTTTATATTCATAAAGAATGTCTGTTATTCTGTCGTGATGGAGGAGTGTAGCGTCTGAGGAAACGTGGTCGATCAGTTTAATGCTGAGCTTCAGACCCTCATCATCCTCACACTGAACAGTCACACACTCTATTTTTCTACTGAACGCTAAAGGTTTTGCTGCTGAACGAGTTTTATTTTTATTTTATTATAATGTGTTTCACTGTAAATATTTCTCTGAACAAGAGGACGAGAGCGTGACTGGGACAAGCTGGACGTTTATAGAAGTCTTCCACAGCCCACACACACACACACACACACACACACACACACACACACACACTGGGCTTGTACTGTAAATGAATCATGCAGAATTGCTGAATTATTCAATTAAAGTATAATTATATAAAAAATACTGTCTGTTAGACTCTTTATTGCTGTTTATCACACTTACTGTGAATTTAAGTGTGTGTGTGTGTGTGTGTGTGTGTAATATAATGTCATTTAAATAAATGTAAATATCATCATCCAGGAACCTCTGTTGTCCAACTACGGATCTTAGAGGCCAAAGTTAATTACCAATGTATTTATTCAATTTTACCACACACACACACACACACACACGCACACACACACACACACACACACACGCACACACACACACACACACACACACACACACACATTCACACATTATGGGGCAATTTGGAAACACCCATTAGTCTAACCTGCATGTCTTTGGACTGTGGGAGGAAACCGGGGACCTGGAGGAAACCCGTCCAGCACAGAGAGACCCACACACACAGACAACAGACAGACAACAGACAGACCCAACACCGGAACCGAACCCTCGTTCCTGGAGGTCAAAGGTGACAGTGCTACTCACTACACCGCCGAACCGCCATAATATATACAAATCCTAACATATTCGGCTTCAACAAATAGGAACTCTGTGTACTTGCTATGTCTCATTATCATTAACACACTTTCATTACGTGTTGTTTTTAAGTCGCATAACCTGATGCACTACACACACCAGGTGTGATGTG
The DNA here is from genome assembly GCA_003987875.1 of Clarias batrachus. NCBI lineage: Eukaryota > Metazoa > Chordata > Actinopteri > Siluriformes > Clariidae > Clarias > Clarias batrachus. The sequence continues at coordinate 15,167 of QMIH01001700.1, read as the reverse complement.
AGCAGGGAATTGGTCCTCACAGATAAATCACATCGCAGCACATAAACTAACGAATAATAACTTTAACAGCTGGTGTGAGTTCAGTCCTCCACGCCTCAGGACGGAACGTTTGTGCTGTGAAAATCTAAAAATTAAAGGAGCAATCAGCGGTTCTGGAGAAGCGATATTCAGATTCAGATTCCAAAACCAAACGAACAAACCCGTCCCCTCCGGGCTCCCAGGCCTGTACACTGGTCTCACCTCAGCTCACTGACTGTTATTACGCGTCAAATATGATCCTCTCTGCACAGCTAATCAGCGGCTCTCCGTCCCAGACTCCTGTCTCCGCTCACTGCTGTGCAGGTGTGAACTTCTTATCTCAGTTCATTTGTAACTGCAGTGCGAGTTTTATAGGTCTGAGGGTGTACAGTACCTGATCCGGAAACAACAGACGTGTCTGGAGATCTACAAACAAAATGTGTTTACGATGCTGTAAGGAAGGTGAAAGGTTCTTAAAGAGAATCATTCCTGGTGACGAGACACGGATTCATCACTACGAGTCTGAGAGTAAACGGCAGAGTCTGGAGCGGAAACATCCTCGATCACACACAGAGAAAAGGTTTTAAAAACGAAAAATGAAGGAAAATTCATCAGTGGTTACAGTTTTCTGGGATTCAGGGGGCCAGTAGTGGAACATCATCAGCACTCTTCTGCTCACCCTGAGGTGTTAAAGCGTCCTCCCTGTAGTCCTGATCTCACTCCAGCACATTGTTACATGTTCGGTCCTCTGAGAGTAAACAAGCGGTGCGTTCGTTGCTTGTAGCTCAGCTGTAAACATGTCTAATGAAGGAATACGAAAGCTTGTTGAAGTGTATTAAAAAGTAAGGAGATTATGTCGGAAATGTATGTATTCGTCTTTTTTAGAAGTTAAAATTTTTTAATATATTCCACAGCCAGTGTGTGGATAATTTCTGACTCACCCTCGTGGTATAAAATGTCACTGCGTATTGGAAACGCCCCCTGTTGCTGATTGGCTGAAACAGAGTTGTGGTGGTTACAGAGACAGGTGTGTGTGTGTGTGTGTGTGTGTGTGTGTGTGTGTGTGTGTGTGTGTGTGTGTGTGTGTGTGTGTGTGTGTGTGTGTGTGTGTGTGTGTGTGTGTGTGTGTGTGTGTGTGTGTGTGTGTGTGAACATTGCACATCTTTTCAGCTCCACACATTTTAATTAGAAAAGAATTTATCTTATTAGAATCAATTAGTTCTCCTTTAACATACTAACTAACATAACTATGTCTTCTGTAGCCAGTTAGCTTTCTCACCGTATCTAACTACAGTACAGTTAGTAGAAAGTTAATACAATAGAAATACAACTTTATACACACTGTATTGGAACTTCTCAATAGTAAGGGCGATTTGAGCTGCGAAGTTGGTGATTTGTTTAGTGCAAAACTCTCTACTCGTCTAATTGTGCATGTACAGTATCTGTGCTCAGTTTTAATCCTTTAACCTGGAGAAAGTTTGTATTAAATATAACTTCATTTATTTGACATAAATCATGTATTTATTTATTTAATAAAGTAAATAAGCATACATTATCAAACAAAGACAAAGAAACGTATTTTCACTGCTCGGCTGGTGCCACTATCTCTCTGAGATGGAGGAAGACGTGCATCAGGACTGTCTCCTGTCTCCTGAATGGAGGAATGAACTTCCTCTAGATGTCTGTACAGGTGAGTCACTGGACATCACTAAACTCCGACTAAAGACATGTCTGTGTGCTACTGTAGATATTTGGATTAACCCCCACCCCAGTGTAACAGTGTGAGGATCTGTCCAGTGACAGACAGCATTCTGGTTCAGTCAGTAGCTCTGCATAAGAGAGTCTGCCACGTGCCTGAATGTAAAGGGATTTTAAAGGCACGCTCTAGCCCTCCATCTAGTGGCAAAAGCACGTTATTACAACTCAGACACGCCTGTTGCTTTACGAATCATTTTACTGATTCGGCTCCTCAGTGGATTGAAATGTTTCGATTCACATTTAATATATATTTATATGTATTAATTTCTTTAGTTCTAGAGTATTTTAATGGCATTTACGTTATTTTATTGGTGCTGAAGATTCAGAATCGATTCACACAAAATGAATCACGTAAGGAGTCGAATCTCCCATCAGTAATAATAGCGATTTGATTTAGTAAAAAGAAAATAAAAACACTATATATATATATAAATCACGCTGCCTGAAGGTGTTCTCCCGCCCGGGGTGTTGTGTTGTCATGTGTTTAGTCCAGTCTGCGTGTGAGACTC
>QMIH01001700.1:2882-7882 GCA_003987875.1 Clarias batrachus | reverse complement strand
TGTGTGTGTGTGTGTGTGTGTGTGTGTGTGTGTGTGTGTAGGTGGTTGCCACAGTGTGCATCACTTTTCTTTACCTATAAGGACGCCTGGCTGCCCCTGGTGCCACAGCGGGACGACATTGTCCCGGTAAAAGCGCAGAAGTTTTTCTCCTGCGTGTCTGCTCTGATGTCCCTGCAGCTCCGCAGCCTGGTGATCACGTCGCTGCAGGACCTGCTGCACCTCCTGGCACTGCACCGGGTCCGCATGAACAATACACAGTGTGTGTGTGTGCCGGAGTTCAGGCCAGAAATTCTTGTGTGTTTAAATGTGTGTGTGTGTGTGTTTATCGACAGGACGGTAATGATTTTGAGGAGTATTATGATGAGTTGCGTTACACACAGCGCCCCCTGCTGTTGGTCAAGCTGCGGGTAGACGAGTCAAAGGTCACGTTTCAGCCTCCGCTGTGTCAGTGCTGGGAGCTCATCGAATACTCCTTCATGCACATTATCAGCAGTGCTGACCGCACACACACACACACACACACACACACACACACGCACTCACTGTCTGTGCTTAGACATTACCCTGTGTTTTCTGGTACAGGTGGAGTGTCACCTGTTCCCCGAGCTCCAGAGGTGGGGTGTAACTCTGCGCTCTGTCAGACAGGATGAGGCGCTCGTGACGCACCTGCTGAGGCGAGCGAGAGTCATCTATCAGAGGAACACTGTAGGGCCGCGCAGGTGAGCAAGTGCCTCACACACACACACACACACACACACACACACACACACACACACACACACACACACGACGTTTAAAGCAGACGTGCAACTCAAACAGCACAGATCCGTCCCGGCAACAGCGCAGGTCAGAGATGATTAAATATATATACATATATGAGTGTGTGTGTGTGTGCGTGTGTGTGTGTGAACACAGAGGCTTCAGATATCAAACTGTGTATTTGGGTTTTCGGATACGTCAGGTAGAACAGAAGTCAGCGTTACTTTTGGGAATAATGTTGCAAAAATGTCGAACTCTCAGAATGAGGACAAGAACAGAAAACAGCAATAAAAACACATGCTCGTGTGCGTCTGTGCTACTGCTTTGCCTGTGTGGCCCATTTTTTAAACGTTTTTGCTCAGGCATGTTTGTGTAGTTGGTTAGAATGAAATCAAATTCCGTTCATCAGATTTCCTATTTGTGCTGAAGAAGAAGAAACGTGGCTGAACGCTGCACGATCCTGAGCGCCGTGTGTTCATTAAAAACAACAAAACTAATAATCATTCAAATACTCAACCATTTCATTTTCCCACAATGCAACTGTAGAGCAACACAAAATACATAGGCTTGTCAGAATGTGTGTTATTTGTCGCGTGTCTGGGTGCGAGGCATAACTGCAAGAAGATCCAGGTTTTAACGGAAACGATGTTTATTGAACACAAACGTCAGGGAAACCCTAAAACAAACACACTTTATAACTGAAACTGAAACTAAAACACGAATACACAAAACAACAGCCACTACTAAACATTTGGACATTTAACTAGATAAATTAACAGACGCAAGACAAGGAACTTAAAGACAACCAAACTATTTATAATCAAACTAATCACCAACTGGGATCAGGTGAGCGCCCCCTGGTCACCTGACCGAGTTGCCCCATGGGAACTGAAGTTATAACCAAAGGAACTACAAACATAATTACGGGCGCTTTGGCGCCCTCTAGGGGTTATCCCTGACATTATTCAGCTTTCTGTGTGTGTGTGTGCGTGTGTGTGTGTTCTGCAGGTATTTGGAAATGTATAATAAATACAGCGATCTGCTTGATGGATCAGCGAGACATGATGTTCTCTCATTCATCCAGGAGAAGCATTCTCTACACGGCTTTGTCAAAGTAATCACACACACACACACATACACATACAACTTTTTTTTTTTAAAGCATTTGATCTTTGTTGATCCATTAACATCATTAATCTATTAATTTAAGTCATTAATGGAGCTGACCGTAGTGGACCAGTGTGTGGAGGGGAACAGAGGAGATCTTTGTAGATTTCACCAAATGTCTTTCCCAAAATGCCAGAGCAGAATCCCAATTTTAAGAAGAAAGAGGAACATATGGAGACATTAGAGTGGTGGGAGTTAGACTCAGCCGGACCATCTGCTGTGCAGGAGATCCAGTCTGAGGGAGATCAGAGACTGGGAGCCGGTTGGAGAGGGAAGTGTAGGTAGACAACATCAGGTGGTGGTTCTTCAGGATGACTTCAGAGGTACAGAAGAAGAAAAAGAGATTGAGGACTGAACAGGATTAGATGGTGGAAGTTAAGGAAGGAAGATCTGTGAGTGGAGGTGAGTCAGCTGCTGGACACATGGTAATGGAGACAGCCAGGAAGATGTGGTGTGACATCAGGAAGATAAGGAAAGTTGGTGGTGGAATGAGGAAGGACAGAGAAGCATCAAGAGGAGGAGAGACGAGGAGAGACGAGGAGAGTAGACATGACTATAAGGAAGTGAAGAGGGAAGTGACGAAGGCCAAGGAACACGAGTATCATGAGTTGTATGAGAAGTTAAACTCAAAGCAGAAGAGGAAAGGATTTATATCGACTGGAGACACAGAGAGACCGAGTGGAGAAGGATGTAGTACAGGCCAGGGAGGTAAAATACTGACGAGGGTAACCTTCAGAGAGGGAGGGAGGATGAAGAGTGGACTTCTATAAAGAGGATGAAGAGGATGAAGAGTGGACTTCTATAAAGAGGATGAAGAGGATGAAGAGTGGAATGGCAGCTGGTCCAGGTGATATTCCAGTGGAGGTGTTTAGGAGAGACGTTAATGGAGTTACTTACCAGATTATTTAACCAGATCTTAGATCGTGATGTGGATTCCTGATGAGTGGAGGAGAAGTGGGACATGCAGAGCTGCAGCAACTACTGAGACATGAAGCAGATGAACCACACCATGAAGTCATGGCAAAGAGTAGTGGGAGCTAGGTGGAGAAGAGAGGACCAGAGACCAGAGCAGCACAGAGACCATGCTTGCTTGAAGGATGCTGATGGAGAAGAAGAGAGGAGGTCAGGAGGTCTTTGAACTGCATTGACAGGTTGATGGATGAGGTTAGACAGGAGTGTCCATGGACTGAGATGTTTGTGAATGATACTGTGATCAGCAGCAGACCAGGGAGCAGGTGGAGATGAGTGTAGAGAGGTGGAGGGATGCACTGGAGAGAAGAGGCTTGAAGATCAGTAGGAGCAGGACAGAGTACATGTGTGTTAGTGAGAGAGGGAGGGAGGGGGTGCAGTTACAAGCAGTCCAGGTGGGGAAGGGAGAGGAGTTTAAATAGTTAGGGTCAGCTGTCCAAAGCAGTGGGGTGGGGATGGTAGAGAAGTGAAGAAGAGAGTGGAGACGAGGAGCAGCGGTGATCTGTGATGGAAAGGTATCGGCAGGAAGGAAAGGGAAGGTTTACAGGACTGTAGTGAGACCGGTACGGCGTACGATGTTTGGTTTGGAGACGTCACCGCAGACAAAAAGACAGGAAGTAGAGCTGAAGATGCTGGACAAGAATGGACAGGATTAGGAATTAGACTATGAGAGGGACAGTGCAGGAAGGACGGTTTGGGGACAGATTTTGGGGACAGAGGCCAGATTAAGATGGTTTGGATGTGTGGAGAGGAGGAATGAGGGGTATAACGGGATGATGTGGAAGACGGGGTTAGATGGAGACAGATGGTCCGCTGTGGCGACCCGTAACGGGAGCAGCTGAGAGAAGAAGAAGAAGATTTGATCTATTATTCATTTATTATATCTATTGTAATTTATTGTGTGTGTGTAGAAGATTGAGGGAGTGAACAGTGTGTGGAGTGAGATCTCCTCTCTGCGTGTGACCGTCCCTCTGTCACTCTTCTGTCTGGAGGCTGTGAAGCTCCACCAGGATCTGTGTGACCGCACCGAGGAACTGAAACACCTGCTGGTCACCTGCGAGCTGCAGGAGAACCGACGCCTCAACCAGGGGTGAGAACAACACCACACACACACACACACCCGTAGTGGGACAGAGAGAGAGAGGGGGAGGTTTAAGTGTGTGTGTGTGTGTGTGTGTGTGTGTGTGTGTGTGTGTGTGTGTGTGTGTGTAGTATCTGTCAGCAGTACCAGCAGATTATGAACACAGTGATGAGTGTTCCAGGAACCACAGAGGAGCTGGTGGAGCTCTGTCACTTCCTGAAACGCACCGGCGACGTGACCGTACACACACTGCGTGATGACATCAGTGAAGCGGCCCGACGCTTAGACTTCCTGCTGGACCACGCCCCCCTCACAGGTACCGGGCGGGAGCACGTCTGTAGGAACACAAGTCTCAGATACTCACCTGTGTTCACTCCTTCTCCAGTCCACTTATTCACACATGAGCTCAGGTTTTATTCCAAGTAACAGATCATCATGTTAACGGCCGATAGTTTAAACAACATCTGAAACGTTTATTTAAACTCTAACAACGTGTGTACCGCATAAATCAACTCAAATCAATTCCTGAAGAAGCTGAAGTGTTTAAAGAGTCACTGAGGTGACTCTTCCTCTGTGACTCTGCCTCTGTGACTCTGCCTCTGTGACTCTGCCTCTGTGACTCTGCTTCTCTGTCTCTGCCTCTGTGATTCTACCTCTGTGACACTTCCTCTGTGACTCTGCCTCTGTGACTCTGCCTCTGTGACTCTTCCTCTCTGACTCTGCCTCCTGTGACTCTGCCTCCTGTGACTCTGCCTCCTGTGACTCTTCCTCTGTGACTCTTCCTCCCTGACTCTGTCTCATGTGACTCTGTCTCATGTGACTCTGCCTCCTGTGACTCTTCCTCTGTGACTGTCTCATGTGACTCTGCCTCCTGTGACTCTGCCTCCTGTGACTCTGCCTCTGTGACTCTTCCTCTGTGACTCCTCCTCTGTGACTCCTCCTCTGTGACTCTGCCTCTGTGACTCTTCCTCTGTGACTCTGTCTCATGTGACTCTGCCTCTGTGACTCTTCCTCTGTGACTCTG
>QMIH01001699.1:61862-80513 GCA_003987875.1 Clarias batrachus | reverse complement strand
AGTTTCGCCGGAGGGCAAGCCGACTCCCTACGAATGTCGCTTGCCCTGGCGTCACGGTCATAGCCCCCCCCAAAAAATTTCCCAAGGGAGGCTCCTCTGCTATATTACTTTTACGGTCTTGCATTCTGTCACGGTTACTGCTTGCCGGACAAACAGAGACACGAAAGCAGAGGGGAAAGTGAACAAAAGGACTTTATTGATAACACAAACACTGGGAACAAAAGGAACAGAAACCAGGATGAACTAACGATAAACATTACAGACAGACAGAGACAGACAGACTAGGAGACATGGAGCTAAACACAGAGCTAGGAATTAGACACAGAACCAGGAAGAACACAGAACCAGGAAGAACACAGAACCAGGAAGAACACAGAACCAGGAAGAACACAGAACCAGGAAGAACACAGAACCAGGAAGAACACAGAACCAGGAAGAACACAGAACCAGGAAGAACACAGAACCAGGAAGAACACAGAACCAGGAAGAACATAGAGAGCAAGAAGAACACAGAGAGCAGGAAGAACTAGACAACATACCATGACAAACAGTAACCCTACACGAACAGATGCAAGACAAGGACAAGACAAAACTGAGGAACATTTATAATGAAACTAATTAGCACCCTCAGTTCAGGTGAGCGTGACCACYTGACTGAGGTGCATTCTGGGAATTAGAGTCCAAAACAACAACAGAAAACAAAACACACAAAATGGAGTCAGTGGGCGCTTTGGCGCCCTCTGGTGGTGTCCCGTGACACTAAGCTCACATTCTCTTTTATGAAATAATTATTTGTCAAAGTTAAAAATCTTAGCTCAGTGGTCAAATTAATGTAGTAGAATATCTAATTGGATTAGTTATTAGTTGGATTAGTCCGGAAGGTCCCAGGTTCAAACCTCACCACCGCCAAGTTTCTCCTGTTGAGACCTTGAACAAGGCTCTTAACCCTCAACTGCTCAGATGTATAATGAGAATAAAATGTATGTTGCCCTGGATAAAGACATTTGTAAAATGACATGAATGTAGGTTCTACAATAATCAGTAGCCATATATTGTGTTTTGCTATTAATAGAAAATTATTTCTGAAAAGAATATATAAATTAAAAAATTTAAGTCCCTACCTTGACTGGGTTAAGGTTGGTGGTCATGATAATTTTATGTAAAGGTTCTGCCAGTTTTGGAGGCAAAATCGGTTCTTTCTCCAAGCCCTGCGGTCTGGTGTAGTATTCTAATCTTGTTCGTGAGAAGAAATTATTAATCACTGTCACACAGTCATGCTGGCCTGGCAATACAGAAAAAAACAAACAGTTGCTTAACAGTTCAATATAATTTAATTTTGGGAACAGTGTGTGAACATTACCTGTATTTCTCACCTACGAAAGCTGCCATTTGTGCTCTGTCCGTCCCAGAGTTGACCAGGTCTGTTTCTGCCCCAGCATCCAACATCATCCACGTAATCTCAGCATTGCCTAGGTAAAACTTTTATTAGAACTAGGAATATTTACTCTAAATACAATTAAGCTAAAAAACAATGCAAATGTTTTCTTTATAAACACTATTTTTATGTATTAACTTATTTTATTTAATTGATACTGCAAATAAATACCCATTTTTACCCTCAGAAAAAACAACTGTGTTGTCACCTGAGAGGCTGGCAAACATGAGAGCGGTATAGCCATAATCATGCTCGTTACAGCTGACATCAGCCCCATGCTGTAGCAAAAGCCTGCACAAGTCTGCTTGCCCCTTATAAGCAGCATGCATGAGGGGGGTCATGCCATTCTGGATGGAAAGTTTATTAGGAAAACATAAAAGCCACAGATGTGAGATTGTAACCAAAATGAATAAGACGTAGGAATACTTATCTGATTTGATTCTAAAAAGCAGAAGCTTGTCATTTTTTTATTTCTGTATTTTCACCTCTAATCAACACACACTATTTCTTCTTCATAAATTATTTTTATGACTCATGATCTGAGCTGCTTCCTGGCCAGAGCTGAATGTGTGTTGGTGGCGTAGATTGCATGCCACACATCTGAGGTTGACAGGCAGAACGCTTGTGGTTTGCTGTTTTAAACCACTCAATTGACAAAAGAATCTGAAAAAGCCTGTATTGTCGGTCAAACTGAGTGCCGTCTCTCCATTTATCAAAACCCCATTGAGCTACAAGTCCGCCTCTCACGAGTCTCCACCATATGTCTGCCTAACAATGGACAGCATGTGTTGTTAATTCTTTCCTATGGGCACTGTACAACTTTACATATAGTAAAAGCTACTTAATGCTAAATGCTTACATCATTTACACATGGACAAAATTTACAGTAGGTAAATGATCCTGATTAACTTTCTACAACAGCATGGCACTGGCAATTATTTGGCTGTTATTGCAATAACTTACTGTAACTAAGGACCTATATGGCAGAAACTACACATAAACGGCTTACAAACGTGTAAAACTGATATGGTAATGTGTTCTGTGCGCAGACAAGTATGAGGTGTTATTCTTTAATCTGTACAAATGTGATTATTGGCAAATTGAAGTCGTATAAGAGGAATAAAACACTTGCTGTAATTGAAAAATAGGCAACTTAATAAAAGTCTTGCATTGTGCCATATCACACCACTTTTAACTGATTATTTTCTAACAATAGGATTGTTCATGTTATGTGTTTATTTGTGTTTATGCTTTAAATATAAGTTAAATAATCTTACCTCATTCAGACAATTAATGCGTACTTCTTTGTATTCGAGAAGCCGAGCTGCGTCTTGCACATTCCCTGCACAGAAAAGACTTGCTTATTATAAGCTAATTTACATTCATTTACAGTATTTATATCTGGAATTCAGTCATTTGATCATTCATTTATTCAATTTATTCAATTCAACTTTATTCTGTGTAGTGTCACACAGAGGAGACTATGCCAGGTAGCTTAGGCATAAGGCGGAATGCAATTAATTGCATGGCACAAATGTACACACACTCACACACCAAATAATACACTATGGGAAATTTGGGAATGAAGTTGTAAAGCAGCAGTGAGCCTTTGAGTCTCCGGTTATACGATCAGCACTGCAAAACATGAATGTGATCAAACTGTTTACACGAGCCCGGCCCTGTACAAGGATATCTTATCCGGTTAGAACTTCCTGTTTATGTAATTATTTAATACAACACTGATCAATCAGTGTCGTCAGTGTCAAACCTACTACTCAGTACCCAGTAGTGACCAATCCAACTCTCAGCAAACTTCTATTGCAAAGTTTTAACGAATCAATCAGCATCACTTTTATTAGTCATATAAAATAAATAAAGAAGCAGATTGATACATTTGTTAAATATTGATCCAGCATTTGAAGTTGATATCATCCCTGACACCAGTACTGTATACTAGATTGATACTGTACATCCCTACATGTTATGTAATACACATTTTATCATGCCACATCAAGTTAAGAAAACAATCAATTATTAAAGATACAGAATGTTGAAAAAAAAAGAAGAAAAGTGTGTTCAGAACTATTAAGACTATTTTCAAGCTTAAAATGTAAAGTATAATTTTAAAAAAATATATCACATAAAAAGGTAGGATGTATTTATTTTGTGTTCGTGCTGATACCTGCAGCAGCAACCTGTAGCATCTCTCTCTCGGCAGTTGTTAATTCACCTCTCTTCGTTTTAGCTGTGTTCTCCTGAGTGGTCATTTTAATGTTTATTCCTATACTATCTTGTTAATAATACGATAAAGTTAACAATACGAATTGACGGTTTTATTTACTGACGAATCTGTAGTAGCAAATATATACAGTACAGGAGCTCTCAATTTATAACTTAGTAGCCATGGAAGAAAAGCCATCCTTGGGATTGTACCATTCGCGGCTCACAAAAAGGGGGGAGATAAAATATATGGTCGCGCTCAAATATAAGAACAATGTAACAAGTAATTTTTTCACAATTTTTGACTGTATTCATTTTAAATACAACTAGAACCTTCATTGTGYAACTGTTTTAAATGACAGTGTATTTTTTATGTAAATGTAGATTTTTAATGTATGATAAACTCCTCGGTCCTGTCAAATATGGACTGCTCCAAGTGCATTTCACTGCCGCTCACTAACGAGAAGCCTGAGACTGAGCGGAACTCAACCGGTGCTTCAAACTCTTCCCAAGATTAAACCCACTGCCAGGTAAAAGAAGTTTAACTCAAACAGTAGTCTGTTTAAAACTGTCTTTTGTGCCGTAGTTTTCGTTCCCTGTTAGTTTGTATTGGTATGAACCTTGTTTAAGCTTATCAGCTGGCTCTTTGTAAGTATCGGGGAAGCTGCGTTTATGTAGAATATCCGTTATATATTATACGAATAATATACGTACAGTATATTACTGTTGTTTGTATATAAAAACACAGCTTATATATTAAACAATGTTTATTTATTATATTTTATACAATTATATTTTTTGATAATTTGTTATTATTATATTAACAATATACGTGTATATCCATGCAACTGTATTCATGCAACTTGTATATAAGCAGTGGCGGCTGGTGCAAAAAAAAATTGGGGCGGGCGCAAACAAAATTAAAATTAAACTTTTAATGCTCGCCTGTAAATAGCCATTTATCAGGTGATTAAGCATCATTACTACTAGCATAAAATAAAGGCATGACTCACGTCAGCCAGCTCCGCTTGCCATAAGAAGTGCTGGAAAAGACTCGTTGAGAATGGTCCAATCACATGAGCCCAAATATTTAAAAACAATATTGATTCGCTAAGAACAAAAATGGGAGGGTTCAGGGCGCACAGCGCTGCGCCCGAAGGATGATTTGACAGAATCCAATCAGAGCTCAGCCTCAGGTCACATGCTTTTCAAAAAAACGTGCGTGCCTACATAGACACTCGTTTGTCCGGCGCCCCGCGTACACGAACACACATGAACGTAATACAGTTTAGATTTTTTAAATTGCAAATACATTATATTAAGAAATACAGCGGAATATTGTGACTAAATTACTTTATTTCATTATTAAAATAAATAATTATTATGTTAAATAATTACATGTTAAAGGAGTATTCTTCTGCCTAACTTTAAGGGGGGCTGCGCCCCATATTGGCCGACCGCCACTGATTATTATATTAACAATATACGTGTATATCCATGCAACTGTATTCACGCAACTTGTATATAAGGTGTGTTTTTAAATGTAAACAACAGTAATATACAGTTGTAGTATATAGTAGGTATCTACAGTATGTGTAATGTTATATTCGTGTAATAAGTAATGGGGATATATATATATATACACACACACATCTGTTCATCCAACTAGGGAGCCCAGTAGGCCAACATGGGACCTCCGGTCAACATTCACACATGCATTAACACCCTGCGGACATTTACATTTGCATTTAGCGGACAGCTTTATCCAGAGTAATTTACATTTCTAACTCGTTAAAAAAGCTGAGGGCCTTGCTCAAGGGCCCAATAGGGTTTGCACCTAGTGATCAGAAGTCCAACACCTGAGCTAACTCTGCCCTTCTTCTGCAGCAATGGTAAGTTTTGGAATTTAGGAAAAGTAAGAATGTATTAAAGTAATTCAAAACTTTCAACTGTATATACAGTACCAGTTAAAAGTTTGGAGACAAGGTTTTTGTTTAAGAAGTATTCCAATGTAAGAAGCAAGATTCCTTAAAATGTAATTTACTGTTTTCTCTTTCATCATTGAAATCATCATCATTCATGATTGTAAAACAATTTATTAGCGTGTTCCTCTAATTAAATCCTGTCGGATGGATAAAATGAGCAGACAAGTAAAGTTTGGCCATCAGAAACTAAAGTCCTTGTTTAAAAGTTTGCATCGAATAGGACTATAGAAAATGTAACAAAATACCATATAGCAACCAATCATATAAATGTAGCCCATGCAATGATGATGCAATTGCCATGTGAAAGATTGGGTGCATGCAGAGTTGGGGGTGTCCCCAATTATTTGTTCTTTCTGCTGTAGTTCTATGACATTTGTTGATGAACTGCTACATTACATAATCCTTACCCTACATTAAGCAATTCATCATTAATTAAAGAGAGAAAAATAAAGGTTGTCATTTACATAATTGTGCTTCATCAAGCTGATTGTTCTACAATCTGTATTTGTCTAAAACCGTCTCATTCTGATCTGTTTGATCTGGTTCACCCATCTGTTCACAGAGGCATATATTTGGAGGTGTGCATTTACTATAGTATCTCATGTCTCATTTGTGAAATTGTTAAATTTCTATTTCTGATTTAAAATGTTCACAGCTGTCCTGATGTTTGAAACTGGTTTGACACCCCCACAGTGTGGACATGACAAATTATTGTATCACTGTGGAAATAGAACAGAAGACCTGAGCTGTCATGCTAGTCATGTAGTGATAAGTATAAGGGGGTCCTATTCTAGGAAAAGGTCTGAGAACGTGATTATAGGAAATGTAGTCAAGTGTAGTTGTCTGTTATGCAGTGACACTTAAAATATGTTAAATATCTACAGTGTTCAGTGCTGCAGCCTGATTTTCCTTTTCCAAAAGAGAAATGATTTGGAAATTATGACGACTTATACTGTACAATCAATCTGTTTACTGTATGGACTGTATATTCATTTGTTCATCTCTTTATCCTGCTCAGGGTTGCAGTGAATCCTGAACCTTTTTTCGAGAGCAATAGATTCAAAATAGAAATACACCCTTGATGGAATGCCAGTATACAGTAATGCACACGAAACCCTTACACACTCATTCACCTGCATGTTTTTGGAAGATAGGAGGGTACTTGAGAACACAAAGGAAACCCACGCAGACACAAGAGGAAGAGAAACTCCTCGCACATAATAACTTGAGAGGCAGAAACACCGGAGCTGTAATGTGGCACTTCTGCTTGCTGTGCCACCATGCTCCCTGAACAAAAACTCTTACCAAGAGACTTGTTCTTTGTCTACCAGCAAGTTAGGCCTTACTGTGAGTGCCTGATCAAGCTCCTGCACCACCCATGTTGTACCTTAACATGACGAATTAGTGAATTAGTCATTTACTATAGGTTGTCTCACTAGCTAAAATATGAGCTCTGACTGGAGAGAAAAAWGGCTGGTATGCTGCGCTACATGTTCCTGACTGTGGGCTGAATGAAGGTGCTTTTTCTCGTAAGACTCTGGGTATCTCCTGGGCTAATGGATACAACTAGAAGCTAGCTACCTAAATGTAGCTAGTATGTAAAGTATGTAATCTGTATTTCATGCTTGCTAAAGCTCACACCAGAGGATAAAAGGACACTATTCAGCCAACACTCGTTCTCTGTGCGCAGCTGCAGATAAACTTTCCAGCAGCTGTTGTGAGTCACTACCAGGTATTAAGTGTTCTCAACCCTAACAACATCCCAACTGGATAATTAAATAAATGCCCCGGCAAGGGCAGCTCTCCTTGTTGGGTTAATAGCTTTCCCACCTTATGAAAAAAAATCCCGCTCTGTTTAGCAAACACAAATAAATCTACAATCTCTTTTTTTTCTGATTGTCTCTTCTATTACCCCATTCCTTTTTCTTTCTTTTTTTTTTAGATTTTCATGTCTATCTTTCTTTCTCTTTCACCTAACTGGCAGGTTGCTCATGCCATTGAAGTCCGGTCAATTTGTCGTTTTAACCATATATGACTTTAGTTACACATAACTAAATTATACTATACAAAAATGGACTCAATAAAACTTAGGCTAACAAATTTAATGCCAAATCCACTGTGAAGTCAGCATTGTCACAGCGACTTACAGCAATAATGTAATACAGTATTATTTTCTCCTTAATGCAGCTTTCTTCATCTTTATTTAGGCCAAATTCTTTCTCAGTGCAAGTTCCGCACAATAGCACCGTTTCAACGGATCAGAATTATACGATAATTAAAGCTCAAACATGAATTACAGCTTGTGATACTGTATTCATGTACTGTATTCTCCAGTGTAATAAAGTAAAATAAATAAATATACTGTAATAAAGGAGTGGGACTTCCTTTTTCTGTCACAGATGGACTCTTATCTGGTTAATCAAAGACTGAGGCGAGGTGTGATTTCTCTGTGGGTAGCTCAGTTTCCCATTGAATTCTCACTGAGTATATTAACCTAGAGATGACACCAAGAAACTTCCTCCAGCATAAGCGATACAAGGTTATGGATACAGCCAGTGCGTATCAATTTTCATCATACAATGGATAAAGAAACATGGAAGTAAAAACAACTCTTGTGGACCGGATATTTCCTGTGTTCATTTCTAGGGTGAAATCTGGTCTCTCCTGTGTACGCAGGGTCAAAAGTGCCAGAAATCCTTTTGCAGTGCAGAAGTCTGTTATAAAAATAATCATATAAAATCGGGATATTTATAAAATACTGACAGAATCGCAATGTTAATCGAATCAGCACATACAGTGCCCTTCATAATTATTGGCACCCCTGGTTAAAAAGTGTTCTTTAGCTTCTAAAAAATTCAGTTTTGTTCTAAATAACATAAGACCACAATGGAAAAAGAGGGAATTCCAACCTTTAATTCAAGTGCATTTATTTAGTGGGAAAAAAATCCCACATTAAGAAATAATTMTTTTACATCAAATCATGGGTGCCACAATTATTAGCACCCCTGATGTTTAATACTTTGTACAACCTCCTTTTGCCAACAAAACAGCACCTAATCTTCTCCTATAATGTTTCACAAGATTAGAGAACACAGAAAGAGGGATCTCCGACCATTCCTCTTGGCACAATGTCTCTAAATCATCCAGTGACCTGATTCCTCTCCTCTGCACTATCCTCTTCAGCTCACTTCACAGGTTTTCAATGAGGTTGAGGTCTGGGGACTGAGATGGCCATAGGAGGAGCTTGATTCTGTGTGTGGTGAACCATTTCTGTGTAGATTTGGCCACATGTTTTGGGTCATTATCATAAAGACCCAGTGACGACCCATCTTCAGATTTCGGGCAAAGGCCACCAGATTTTGCTTTAAAATGTCCTGGTATTTCAAAGCATTCATGATGCCATGCACACTAACAAGGTTCTCAGGGCCTCTGGAAGAGAAACAGCCCCACAGCATCACCGATCCTCCCCCATACTTCACAGTGGACATGAGGTGCGTTTCTGTATACTCATCTTTTGTGTTGCGCCATACCCACTTTTTGTGAGTGTTTGTTGCCAAAAAGCTCTATCTTGGTCTCATCTGACCAAAGAACACATTCCCAGTTGAAGCCCCAGTACCGCTTAGCAAACTCCAAACGTTTACATTTATGATTGTGACTGAGAAAAGTTTTTTTCCTTGTATGCCTCCCAAAGAGCTTGTTGGCATGTAGATGGTTGTTTTGGAGACTTCGTGACCCCAAGATGCTATCATTTGTTGCAGTTCTTTAACAGTGAGCTTTGGAGAATTTTTTTTAGTTCTCTTGTCTGTGGGGGCAAAATAAACTTGCGGCCTTGTTCAGGCTTGTTTACTACTGTTCCAGTTTTTTTAAACTTCTTAATGATTCCTCTCACGGTAGATATGGGTAGGTGCAGGCGGGTGGTTATGTTCTTCTACCCATTGCCTGACTTGTGAAGGTCGACACACATCTGCCTTTCTTGAATGGTGTGTTCCTTTGTCTTTCCCATGTTGAAGAGTGGATAAGAGAAATGGCCTCTGTGTCACGTCATATTTATACCCCAGGGAAGCAGGAAGTGATAAATTACTAATTAAATGTTCCTAGATACTCTGATCAACTTTGTAAACTACTGTAGAAATGACAAATACTTCAATTACATTTATTTTCTAGGAATTGTTAGGGGTGGCAATAATTGTGGAACAGGTTATTTTATGAAACATAATTATTTGTTAGTCAGGGATTTTTATTTCCCCTTAAAATTCACGTTATATTTTTCTACTATTTTCAGTGTGACAATACTTCTGCAATAAAACTGAATTTATTTTAAGGCTTTTAACCACATCTTAACCAGGGGTGCCAATAATTATGGAGGGTACTGTAAGTATTGTTATCGTATCATATGGAGTGATCCCTGCAGATTCCAATCCCTAGTAGTCATAGGTTGGTGTATCTGCAGTTATGGCTCAGTAGGGGTGGTATTCACGGTGGAATCAGAAGTCTGACAAAAAAAGGGACACAATTGTAGTGTGTGCATATTTATAACTGAGCTATAAGCGATTGATTGTAGGGGTTATGTGTTGATAAGCACTGTTCAGCATCAGAGAAATGTCAAAAATATAGAAAAACATTTTAGTCATTTTTTTGTGATTATTGGCTTTTTGAATGTTGATGGTAATGGTTCGTTTCATTTGGCAGTCATCAGAGGTTTTGCACCTGAAAGGAACTGTGTATGTGCAATTACTATGCCCAAGAATTTCTTCCTACAGTGAGAAAACAATGGAAAGCACAATGTTTACTCAAAACAGTCTGAAAACGCCTAAGGGCTCATGTTTAAGAGGTCAAATGCTAATGAAAAACACATAATTAAAGGGTTTGTTCCTTCTAGAAAGCATTTTCAAACTGAAGAATTTGTGCAAAACCTTTAGGAAAGCAACTGGAATGACTTTTTAACTGCTTTGGAAAGTTTGATGGATTCAAATAGTAAGAGCTACAGTATAATCAAATATTCTCTTTTTTTGTATTGTAATAGTTTTTTAATGTACTGTATTTTTTCTGATTTAATTCAGAAACTAGGCTTGAGTTTTGAGTAAATATATTCCTCAATACATAAAACTGTAAATATTATTAAGAGATGTTATGGGTTGAGAAATAGAGACACTAGAGAGTTCCATGAACAGTCCGTGGCGTGCACGTGCACAATGCCAGGCAGTGGACTATGCTCAGACATGTCCTTGCTGTAATACGACACATGTCCCATGCCTGGCTTACTGAAGTTTACGCTGTCACAGAGATGAGCTCCTCTATATTTAGCACAGCGCAGTGTGATCCTGTCCACGGCAGTCACTTTGTGCTGGAGTTCTCTCGGAAACTCACACACACCACACCACACTCACTCTGCAGTGGAAAGGACATTACAACTGGTAAGCTTTTTAAAACAGAAGCCTTTTTTTATGGTTCTTTCAGTACTTTTGAATTGCAGATTAGGTGTCCAGGAAGGTGTGAGTGACAATGTGTGGGTGGGAATCCCTGGCAAAGAAGCGGTTACTGAAAATAAGGGAGTGAAAAAGTTGCAGGTTGTTTACCGTTATTAATTGGATCGGCTTCAGATTCTAACATCCTTTTTTAGGACTGCTTAATTTATCAGAAGCACATAGAATGTGAACATTAGCTTTGCATTCAATTAATGCTTTCTTTTTTTCTTTTTTTTTTACTTTGAAGTTTAAAGTTCCGTAATTGTCAAATATGTTTAAATGAGACTTGTACAATGTGAATGCACACACGTGATGCAAGCAAGCATCAAAATAAATAAAATGCTTTCTTGAGCAGCTTGTGCTTTCTGTTTGATCAAGTAAAAACTGAGACACTTCTGATACATTGGTTACAGATATGCACAAATTATACCACCTGGAAGAAGTAATCTAAAAGGATGAAATACTGTATATAGATTTAAAGCTCAATTCCCCTTGGACAGAAGAACACGATTACACTTCCTTCATAAATGATTTTTTTGCTCTAGCAATCGCCTATACGCTTTCAAGGTTAAGTGAGTTTTGTGTAAACAGATGCCTAATGCTGGTCCTTAAAAATTACAGGTAGACTACCGAGCCTAGAGAGATAGGTTAAAAAATTTCTGGATTATTCATGCAATGTTCTTTACACTCTCCATTTCCTGGAAGTATTTGCCAATATTTTTTTATTTTATTTTGGATTTTAGATGTGCACAAGAATGTTTTTAAAGATTAGCGCTGCAGTTAATCTCATGAAAATCAAAATCACAATATCTGTGCAGTTCTTTAAACACAAAAGGCTGCAACTTATTTCAGGTAATACGTCTAGTTGGGAATTTATATGGAGTTTGTCAGTAATGTATGTATTTTTTAATATATTATTTTTTTTCAGTTGATAAATTCTGGTAAACATTCTTTTAATGAGGTCATTGGTGCCTTTATTTGTTGTTAGCCTAGATAAATATTTATTAATAATAAATTATTTATTAATAATAAATTGTACATTTTTTAATATTACATATCACAATTTAAAAAGTATCTTGGCAATTGAGTAAATGTAGTATTTATTTTTCTTTTCAGGACTTTTATGAATACCGGTAAGCAACAGAAGCCAGTGCTTACAGGCCAACGGTTTAAGACCAGGAAAAGGGGTGAGTGCTCATTTTCAGCATCAAGGTTGCAATACAGATATAGATATTTAACCAAACTAAATCTTTTTTGTCTTGAGGACCATTTAAAGCATTTATTTCCCAACAAATTGACTTTTATCCAAGTTTGTCTGGGCTCTTATCCACATAAATGTGTGCGCACACACACACACACACACACACGCACACACGCACACACGCACACACACAAACAAACGTCCTTACACACAATCTTCCCTCATGTGTTGTACTCATGTGCTGCAGTCTTTCACTCCCTGTTGCAAAAGTCCCTGTAGCAGTTCTCTGCCTTCCATTAATAGCCTGTTAGTGTCCGCTCTTACACAACACTAAGCTGTGCACAGACCCCTACCACTTCACCACTGCTACCATTTTGCCACCTAACCAACACAGATGAAACAGATCACTAAAGCTGCCCACACAAGACTGTTTTTCTTCCTAAAACAGGCGTTACATACTGTAAATACATTGGAGCTAGAGCACTGTGATTGCTGCAAAGTGCTTAATAGAAAAATCCTCATGGAAAAATTGTTTTTCATCCTGAGCCTGACTTGTTCTACAGAATGTTTCTTATGGGCCTATGACTGCCAAATGTGAGTGTGTTTTTCATCACAGGACAGTTTGACACTTCAGAGTCTTACTGTTTAACTGTGGGGTGTCACGGCCTCAGCCAGACTGTTAGTGTGTATGTGTACTTCCACCCATTTGCTCAGATGTATTCATGAACAGTGTAATTCATGAATAATCTGTAATTGGCTAATAGATCTCGTTAAAAGTATAGTATTCATCCTGAAATGCTCACATTTGTTTATCAGTTATAATGACAAGCAATGTCTTTAGCACTTTAACCCTGTATGAAACGTGTAGCAAACTGCACCAGTCGCACAGCTGGCTCGTTTCTGATTACTTCCCTCTGATTATTGCAGATGAAAAGGAGAAGTTTGAGCCCACGGTTTTCAGAGACACAATCATTCAGGGCCTTAACGAAGCTGGCGGTGATCTTGATGCTGTAGCCAAGTTTCTGGATGTCACCGGTTCAAGACTGGACTACCGTCGCTATGCTGACACTCTGTTTGACATCCTCATCGCCGGGAGCATGCTTGGTACGCGCTTGGAAAAACAAATGCTAATGCCTTCTGCTGTCGTTATTTCTCTTTCCTTTAATATATTTYACATGCTTTTTCTACAGTTACATTACAAATTATTATTATTTTTATATATTTTACAACAATAAATATACAGTGTTCAAGTTCAAGTCAAACCGGGACTTGTGATGACTGATTAACATTGACAGAAGACTTTAAGTACAGTACGGTGATGAGACTCTTAGAAACGTGCGACTCAATAAAACAGTTGAATGGAAACATTTCAAAGAAGGCCGTAAATCCATGAATGAAGATGGCGGTGGC
Source organism: Clarias batrachus (assembly GCA_003987875.1). Taxonomy (NCBI): domain Eukaryota; kingdom Metazoa; phylum Chordata; class Actinopteri; order Siluriformes; family Clariidae; genus Clarias; species Clarias batrachus. The sequence goes on along the minus strand of QMIH01001699.1, from coordinate 66,797 downwards.
TCGAGGTTCACTTCAATCCTTTTTGTAAACAGTGGTGGAGGGGAACATCTGATCCCTGAAAATCAACAAATAATCTGGGATCAGTTAAGGACACAACTTRCACAATATAGGAACTMACCTGGGAATTATAACCACATCCCCCGTACAGTCCTGACCTCCCTCTAAGCCATTTTCATGTTTGTGCCATTAAAGAAGTTCCTGGGAGGCCAGCATTTCAGACAGGAAGCAGACAGAACGATCGTGGCTCCGATGTACTGAGAAAACTTTCTACGCTGATGGTATCCAAGCACTATTGAAATGCTAGGATAAGTGCATTACTGTAACACAGGATTATATTAGGAAAAACTGTCAAAACTATATAAAAAATATGTTTTTGATCTTTACAATCAAAAGTCCTGGTTCCACATAGACAGCCTTCCTATTTTAACAAATATTTTATTTGATCAGTTTTATTTAATTCGGTTATCAGGTGTCTGTTACTACAGTATATGGCGGTGTCTTGGCAATGCTGGGATTATGCTTAGGTGAAGAGCATACTGTAATAGTCAATGACAGAATGGCTGTACTATACTTTACCTTATCTAGGATTAGCTCATGTTTAGGGTGAGGACCAGTTCTCTAGATAGTTACACTATGGCTTAAACTGATTTGTAAAACAATGAATGAAATTCAATACCAAGTCACCTGGGAAGGTCATGACCCATCATGTGGTCCTTCCTGAAACTGTCTCCATGTCTTTATGTTCTGTAGTATTTCAGTTTCACTTCTCTSGAAGTAAGGGGCTCAAATCTGTTCCACATCATCGCCTTGTTAAAATATCCACAAATATTTGCCCATGTACTGCATTGTGTGGCCTATTTTAGTTCAGTTTGGTGTTGGTATACGGTGTTGTTTTTTCCTCCTTTGTTGACACGATTTCTTTAGGCTTTACTGATCCAGGCAATGTACTGTACAATGGTGTATGCAAGCTAATACACCATTAACCTCCAACCGTCTCTTCCAGCACCCGGAGGAACACGCATTGATGATGGGGACAAGACCAAGGTGACTGTCCACTGTGTGTTCACTACAGAGGAAAACCACACGGCTGCTCGCAGCTATGCTCAGGTAATGCCTTACTGTCTCACCCAAAATGCTCAGTACAGATCTACTTGACAGTCAGCTAGTAGTGGAAACGTTATTATTATAATATATTTTTTATATTATTATTATTATTTTGTTCATGTACATATCACCAGGTTTTCAATAAACTGATCCGGAGATACAAGTATCTGGAGAAAGCTTTTGAGGAGGAGATAAAAAAGGTACTTTCCTTTCCTTCTTTTTGCAGCTTTCATCAGTCAGCCTAAATACTGCTATGGTGTAAGAGCTCTGTGCTGTGTGACATGATGAGTCACTGTTGTCTATGTAGCTCCCATTTATAACACCTCTGACAGGCTCTAATTATAAAATTTGCATCTTGATTATTAAAATGTGAAAAGTACATTGAAATCAGAGCATGTTAATGGTTATGAAGGACTTGCTGCAGTGCCTATTATACGGTATAACCTTTTATATGATCCTGTTAGTGTTTATTTTCTTCTTAAAAGTTAAAAAGTGTTAATATTATGGGCTTTAATTGTGGTTTTTCTTGTGTTCATCATGGTGACTCATGATACTGAGTCAGATACCTGGTGCTTTCAACATATGAGCCTAGATATTTAACAATGAGGTATGCCCAAGGCATAATAACCAAACCATGTAATTGTGAACCTTTAGAACCGTCTTCAATAAATACTCATTAAGTCAAAGTGTAATGATCAATAAATACTCATTATGTCATTCGGGCATTACGTTTTTTACCACTATATAATTAGGGAATTAACTATTCGGTGTCTTTCTGGCTGGTTCATGTCTCAGTGAAGACTGTTTGTTATTTAACATGGACGTTTTCTATATGTTGCTGTTTTTCCTGGACAGCTGCTTCTCTTTCTGAAAGCCTTCAGTGAGTCTGAGCAAGCAAAATTGGCCATGCTGACGGGCATCTTGTTGGCCAATGGCACACTGCCACCTGCCATTCTTACCAGCCTCTTCAGTGATAACATAGTGAAAGAAGGTTTGTGGAAAATATTATGTGTTTGGTTTGAAGTGTGCAGTATGTACGTGGTAGAGGGTGTAGGGGTTAGGGGTTGTAGTTTTTGTGATGCTGAGACGGTCAGCATTTACCAGGTTCATCAGGATCTTCTCTCTAGTGCAAAACTTTAGCACAATAGATGGAGTTCACATTAGATTTAACTTTTTTTTTTCATTTTAATAACCACTTTATTACTTTATAATTACTCAGCTTCAGGTAATGTTCACATCAACTATTAAATGAGGAGAAAAATCTGATCTTGATTATGGCATGATTGTGGTTGATCTCAATTCACACACTACACTCTATAGAGTTTGGGAGCATTGGTAGCTCAGTGGTGCTGTAGGTTTTTCACCTGCCATGCGGAAGGGCCGGGTTTAATTCCCACCCAATGCCCTAACCCCAGCAACTGGATAATGCGCCGGTTCCAAGACCGGATAAAATTGGTGGGTTGTGTCAGGAAGGACATCCGGTGTAAAACCTCTGCCAAGTTTGTGTGGTTTGGATGGTGCGCTGTGGCGACCCCTCGATGAAAGCAGCCTGAAAGACCAACAACAATCTGTAGAGATCTTAAGGATTGTGAAATAAAGAAAAAACTTGCACTGAGTGGCAGTTCCTTGGACTGAAACATCTTGTTAATGAGAAGTCAGTGGAGAATGGCCAGATTCTTTTGAGATGATAGAAAGGCTACAGTACCTTAGATAACCACTTTATACTATTCTGTCAGCCAAGAACAGAAAGGCTGCAGTGGGGACTTTTTGAGGTGCATGAACTCCATGGACCTACTGTACAGTAACCTGCCTTCTGTTGATGTGTCCAGATGTGTTAATACAAAACAATCACTGCTTGAATACCTTCTTACTGGAATATTGTTGCAGAACATGTACTGTACATCACTTCATGGTCATGACTTCCTATATATACTTCCAGCATAATAATGCACCATGTCACAAAGCAAAGGTCTTTGATTTCATGAACATGACAACTTTTTCACCTCTGAGTTTTTTTTTTCTTTTAGAATTTTCACTAAATAGGTGTGTGAAAATCCCTTTAGTGAGAAGTCACTAAAGGTTTTTAATTATCCTTCTTCGTGTGATGTTATTATACAGGAATCGCTGCTTCCTTTGCAGTGAAGCTATTCAAGGCATGGATAGCTGAGAAAGATGCCAATGCAGTGACTTCAGCTCTGAGGAAGGCCAGCCTAGATAAGAAACTGCTTGTAAGAGATTCCTGTGTTTCCAATAATTGGTATTTAATATTGTAAATATACAAATTTTGTGTTTGCTCTAAACAGTCATAACCTAGAGAACTTGGAGAGAGAACCTAAATAAATTAGCTTGTCAGAACTTTTTGTTTGCATAGTTTTAGTACATTTTGACATAATTTGCAAGCTATTTAGTTATTTTTTAACCTGGGCTTTATTTATTCACTCGCATATAATTTGTGCAGGAACTCTTTCCGGCCAACAAGCAAAATGTAGAGCACTTCTCCATGTACTTTAATGAAGCTGGTCTGAAGGAGCTGTCGGACTACCTGCGTGTGCAGCAGTCTTTGGGCACCCGCAAGGAGCTGCAGAAGGAACTGCAAGAGCGTCTTTCTCAGGAGTGTCCCATCAAAGAGGTGAAAGTGCCTCCACTTTTATAGGCTTATCTAAGTATGATCTCATTGGTTGTATTTTAACTGCAGTCAAGATAGGTTTTGTATAGAGGTAAAAGACAAATTCTCAAAACTAACTTAACTACAAGTTTTATTATAATAGTTTTATTAAATATAATATTTGCAATGATGTAATTATGATTTAAACTGTTATTCTAAACAGAGTTGCACTTCAAAACCTATAAACAAAGTTGCAATATTTAAATATAAATATAAAATTGAAAATATTTGATACAACAATTATGATTGATTGGCCGGAACGTGTTGGTTATCTTTTTTATTTTTTTATTCTGCAAGATTGTAAAGTTCTTTGTAATGCTGTCTAAAACTATTTAAAAGGTGACATTTATTTATCTTTTTTTTTTTTATTTTTTAGAATTGATTGCTGAACACAAAAACGATAAAATTGACAATTGTTTTACAGATAATTTAAACATACAAAATTACATGCAACTATAAATGTAATAATGTTCTAAATTGACGAGATGTACCTGCTATAAAATTGCTTTGCTATAAGAGTGAAGACATTGGGGCATTCTGCTGTAGGTAAATAATGAGTTTCTAGGTGGTTAAAGTAACTTGTGACGGGGTGGTCACAAAAGAACCACCCCATTTTGCTCATCTCTCCATAAAAGTACAACCTAGTATTATTTATTCCTTACATGATCAGAATTGTGTTAGATGAAAAGTCTTCTCATGCAAAAGAAGTTGAATCAAAATCTTAAATATATGAATGCCCATAGAGGAGAAGTAACCACTTTTATTAAAAAGGCAAAGATTGTTCATAACCTATATTCGCACTTCTGCTACACAATAAAATGCATATATCAGAACAAATGCTCCATTTTATTGTGCTCTCAGCTAAATAACAACTAGATACAGAGCATAACATTGTATGCAGATCTTTTCATTTAATATTGTAGCAGGAGCAAACCAGCAAAATGGTCATCCCACTACACTTTCATTTTTCTCATTAGTACAAGTACAATTGACTGGTGCTTAAAACTATACAATTAGCTGGTTGGGTTTAATTTTGGCCATTCTAATATGCATCTCAGATTATACACAAATAAGTTATTATGCAACCACAACATGAGCACAGTGGAAAATTTTAGGGGAAAAACACATAACCCTAACCTGTTAAGTGTGTGTGTGTGTGTGTGTGT
>QMIH01001699.1:26528-61832 GCA_003987875.1 Clarias batrachus | reverse complement strand
ATCACATATCTATCTATCTATCCATCTATGTGTTTATATATGCATTTATATAAATGAATAACAAATGTTTAATGTCGTGTTCAGATTGTGGTGTATGTGAAGGAGGAAATGAAGCGGAATGATCTGCAGGAACAGGCCGTGATTGGTTTACTCTGGGCCTGCCTTATGAATGCTGTGGAGTGGAACAAGAAGGAAGAGCTGGTTACTGAGCAGGCCCTCAAACACCTAAAGGTGTGTCGGTTGAGAAGGTGTTCTTCTCAAATTCATTTAAAACATTCTTCCTCTGGCGTTGCTTTGCATGTTCCTGGGTGTAGTTAGTAGGAAAGATAGCCGATTTATTCCATCTGCAGGTGTTTTATGATTTTTTTTTTTTTTTTTCATTTTTTATGGACAGCACGGACAAAACTTAAATCCTGAGCAAAAGAGAGTACTTCCTGGATCTATTCTGCTGTTTCATAAGTATATTTAAGCCTTTACAACCCGACATGGTTAGTCATTCTGATGTCTCACTCTTTTGTGTAGCACTACGCTCCTCTGCTGGCTGTCTTCAGTACTCAGGGTCAATCTGAACTGGTTTTGCTACAGAAGATTCAAGAGTACTGCTATGACAACATCCACTTCATGAAATCGTTCTCGAAGATAGTGGTGCTGTTCTACAAAGGTACTTATTAACAGGGGAAAACAATTATGGCGTATATACTGTGTGTGTGTATATATATATACACAAAATGTATAAATACTATAAATAGTTTGGGAAATAATTATTGCACAATTTCCCCATTAAACTGAATCTAACTGATCAGCTATGAGGTGTTCATGTCCCATTGAATATGTTTTATCCCAAAAAACTAGATTTACAGTAGTTGATTTAAATCATTATGTGAATTATAGGGTATTCTGTATTTACAATAAACATTCTTATTGGAGCATTAATTAACCATTCTAAGGAGAGAAAATGTCCTTTTGTCTAAATTGTCTCCTTAAAATGATAATATTTTGACGTACAATTAAAGGTTTGTTAATATTCCTACATTTCAGGAGGTCATGACTAGCCTAACTAAATTTAATCAATGATTCTTAAACGTGATAACTGAAATCTACATTCCCACCCACACTCTAGTTAGAAGTAATAAGCTACTTCATCAAATCAAGTAAATAGTTCAGTAAATCACTTGCTATTTTCACAATTAGTTTAGTATGCTAGCGAGAAGGATAGGACAATATGCCTAACTTTCTAGCTAACTAACTCTAATTACAAAAGAGCTTTAAAAGCAAGTCGGTATGACTGCACAGAATTTATATTTTTACAGTGAATTAAACAAAATCTGGTCTAGCATTTATAAAAGAATTCAAAGTCAGTATTTATTGGCATACCATATTCTTCTGCCCTTGTTGAGAAGGCTGCTATTCAGCTAATGAGTATCAGTGGCCTTATAAAGATTATTGATTATATAAAGTGGTAAAACTTTAGAGAAAGATGGCAAACTCTGCTGTAATAAGAACCGGGTGCTGCATCAGTGGGATTCATATATTTACAGAGTTTGGGTGAGACATCTATTACTTCTTAGATGTAGCTATGATGCTAATAAATGATACCCACTGGACACCAAACAACATTTAGAGCATTGTATATATATATWTTTTTTAAATCAGTGTTCATGTGACTATGCACTCTTCTCCCTTGTTAGCCGACGTCCTTAGTGAGGAAGCCATTTTAAAATGGTACAAAGATGCCCATGCTGCCAAAGGGAAAAGTGTCTTTCTGGAGCAGATGAAGAAATTTGTGGAGTGGCTTCAAAATGCAGAGGAAGGTAAGCAGGTTTTACAGTAATGTCAAACAAGTTTAACACTGCTTCATTATTACTTTTATTTTCCTGAACATACAGTATCCTGCGACTACAGAAGTAAACACTCAGTGTATGTGTGTGTGTATATGATACTTTCTCACGCAGAGTCTGAATCCGAGAAAGAAGATTAGCATTTGGGACGAGTGAAGATCGCTGCACACTGCTCTCTGAGGCTGGCCTGTTAGTGCACTGTAGTTCAAAGATTTCTTGGCTCTCAAGCACAATAAGCGGAGAAGCCATAGATAAAATTTTTAATAAAAGACATGCTCTTTGCCAATACTGTTCAGGCAATCTGTGAATGAGCTTCTCACACATTCTGCTGAATAAACCCACTTGTGTATGACTGCTTTTTATTAATAAAAAGGTTTTGATATATATACACAATTTGCTGTTAAAATGTGTCACGTAATTTTATTTTTGCTGATGTRGGGGATTAGAGGTTAATAGTTGTTGTTTTTCCCCCTGAAACTATAGTGATAATATAGAAGAATATTATTTTATATTCAAAAGGAATTATTTTTGTTTACCAATAAACAATCCTTTATAAAGTTTAAATGCTTAATTGGTGTGAATCAAACACTATTTTATCTGTCTGATGTGTTTGTTTTTTTTTTGTTGTTGTTGACATTTTTGTTTTTCTTTAACAAAAGAATCCAATTTTACACTAACATTTTACTTAAATTATTATCACATACTCTATTTTTTTTTAAACTTGGGTAAAGATTAGATTGTTGTTACAAAAATCAGTGATTTCTACATTTATTTATTTTTTGGCATTTGAACATGCAAAAAAGGTGTCTTGTGATGTGACAGAAAAGATTTGACCGATATTCACTCTACTGATTATTGTAACAATTGAATCTTTACTCAAAGTTGTCTTTTTTTTTTTTTTAGTGACTGTACATTGTCAGCTGCATAACTATAAATACCATAAACATTTCAAATTCCAAGAACTTTTGTGAGAAATGCACTGACTTATATAAATATAACATTTTCAGAATATTGTGAAGTGGTTCACAAAACATACCCTAACTGAAAGCAAATGCTAGACATAAGTAACTGATTAACTGAATAGTATAAGTAACAACAATTTGTGAAATACTGTATTATTAATGTCAGTATCAATAAAGCAACAGAAATCAGTCTGTAAAATATATCATGTCGAAGCGCTATTTATTTATTCATTTATTTATTGTGTTATAATAAAATAATAAAACAAAATTCCAAAATTCCAAAACTCCCTCTGCTAGTCATGGGAGAAATGCGTCATATCCCGGATGCTGTTTTCTGATTGGTGGAGAGCGTCATATCCCGGATGCTATTCTCTGATTGGTGGCGAGCCTCACACCCCGGCTGCTGTTTTCTGATTAGTGGTGAGTGTGCTGTCTCGCGACTGCTGTTCTCTGATTGTTGGAGAGTGTGCCGTCTCGCGGCTGCTGTTCTCTGATTGGTGGAGAGTGTTCCTCCTCGCGGCTGCTCTGTCAATGGAGGACATTTTTGCGGTTCCAGATGCTGCTCTCTGATTGGTTGATATTTTTTTGCGGTTCCGGCTGTAGTTGGCGCGAACGTGCACGGCAGCGCGAGACAAAGAGCATCTTGCAGTCGTCAGTGTGGATGCTTGGTTTGTGTTGGTCGGTTATCGGGCTGTAGCTGTGTAATTACAACTGACTGAGTCAGCATGGCTGATAAAGAAGGTACGTACTGTTTAAGGACACTGTATGTCGGTGTGTTTTACATTCTGAGAGATGTATTTAATTACTTCACTGCCTGAGATAATATTGCTAATTGTTAGCCATTTGCGAATCAACACAGGCCGCGCGCGTCCCGCCATAATAATAACTAACGAGGTTATAAATGTGGCTTTAGTGTTTTTTCACTTTTCATAAAGATTTATGATTGTAGAGTATATGGTCATGAGATAGACTTTAAATTAGGGTCAGAATTAAAGTTTGACTCCTGTAAGTAGTTGACAGGTTAGCCTCGGTGATATGGCTAGGGGAATGAATTAGCATGCTAGTCTCAGCTATAGAGTGCATTACGTTATAGCATAAGCATAGCTGTAAATGKCTCAACAGCTTGTTTCTTTTCGGATAAATTATTAAGTATTTGTGTGCTAGTTCCGTGGAGCTGAAGGTTTACATTGTTTTATCAATTGTGATTCATAAAACGTAAGGTGGAAAAAGCTGTCTGTTTTCACTGATGTATTGTTAATAGGGAGATGTAGGGAGAAAAAGAGAGTCTACGTTGCAAGTTTTGTAGTCCACATGTGGCCAAGTTTTTTTTAACTTGGGTAAAGATTAGATTGTTACAAAAATCTGATTTCTACATTTTTTTTTTGGCTCACCAAGTGTGTGTTTTTCCATTCGTTGTGTTGCAGCTGCTTTTGATGATGCGGTGGAGGAGAGGGTGATCAATGAAGAGTACAAGATCTGGAAGAAAAACACACCGTTCCTCTACGACCTGGTGATGACCCATGCGCTCGAGTGGCCAAGTCTGACCGCACAGTGGCTGCCTGATGTCACCAGGTACTTCACCTCACTCTCACCTGAAACACAGCTTCATCTCATACATKACACCTTTTTCCTGGTGACAAGAGCAACACTGAATGAACTACAGCTCCCCTAAAAATGTTATTACAGTTTTCAAAATGCAACCTTGTCTATTTCTTTTAGTTACATTACCGGTCAAAAGTTTGGACAAAAGTTTTAATTTATTTGCTACTTTCTGGGACAGTTCTGGATTTTTTTCTAAACTGTGAAATAAAACGTATGGAATTAGGTAATTAAGTAACAACGCTAGTCGGATGTTATTTTAAGACACTAAGGTCATCTGTTCTGAAATAGTTCTTACAAGAACAGTGTCGTCAAGTGCATTTGCAAAATGCATCAAGCATCGTGATTAAACTGGTTCTCATGATGATGATCCCAAAAAAAGCAAGATCGAAACTTGCCTCTGCTGCAGACGGGAAGTTCATTTAGGGTTACCAGCCTCAGAAATCACCAATTAACAAACAAGACCTCATTAGAGGCGTTATGGAGGCTTTACAGAGCATAAGTAGCAAACACGTCTCAATGTCAAACATTCAGGGGAAATTATTGCATACTTTGGATTCCTTCAGCATTGTTTTACAAAGTAGAAGGAAAGAAATATCGGTAAAGATTATGGAGTTAGATGATGCGTCCAAACTTATGACTGGTAGTGGACATCTGCCTTGTATTAGCTATCTGCATGCTGATACAGTGTGTTCTGGAAGTCTCCATACATTGGGTACATTCATAACATCAATCAGCAAATAAATGTGGAACAGCAAATGTGTCAACATGACTTAATTGTCATTATTCGCTTAGTGGCATGCCAGTGCGTGACCGATGTAACATACAGTAGTAATGAACAAAACTAGAAAACACCCAGCAATAGCTACCAAACTGACCTTCGGTGTATTTGTATATTTTAGCAATGCAATAGCAGCAGGCACCAAGTTAAAAGTCAAACTCTGATTATTGTGTAACAGTGAAATTCTCACTGCAAGAACAGAGTTGTTACTAACACTGTGTGTTTCATGATTTTTTTTTTTCCAACATGGCAAAAACTTTGAACACAGGCATCGGTATAATTTAAAAACTAGTGCTGGTGAATGTTATCATTTAAGCTAATTATTTAACTAGCAGTAGGTATAATATTTAAGATTCATATTAAGTGTGACTTCACAGAACATGAACCAGTTTTTATCAACATTGGTACATTTCTTCATTCAGGTTTTCATTATAATACATTTACAAAATCCATAATTTAAGAAGAATTGCATTCAGTCCTTGGCAACAGCACCACTAAGCTTTAGTCCTGCTGGGATTAAGAAAGGCCTTGTTCTGTACTCTCTAGGCCTGAGGGGAAAGACTACAGCGTTCACCGGCTGGTTCTCGGTACCCACACCTCTGACGAGCAAAACCACCTGGTCATTGCCAGCGTTCAGCTGCCGAATGATGATGCCCAGTTTGATGCCTCGCATTACGACAGTGAGAAAGGCGGTAAGTGTGATTATGCAATTTGATATTTGATTTAAGCATAGTGTGTACATCATTATATTTTTTTTCCAAGTTGTTTTATGAGATCATCCTGTTTGTGTTTAGAGTTTGGTGGCTTCGGCTCAGTGAGTGGCAAGATTGAGATCGAGATTAAGATTAATCATGAAGGAGAAGTGAACCGGGCCCGCTATATGCCTCAGAACCCCTGCATTATTGCTACCAAGACTCCAACCAGTGATGTGCTAGTCTTTGATTACACCAAACACCCATCCAAACCAGGTGTGTAGACTATCCAGTTCATACAGTATCTAACCTGCAAGTCTATTGAACTGTTAGTGGAATGAATATTGATGTTTTAGCTCTTTTAGGAAGAGTCTCTTACTATTAAGTGACATTTTTGTAGATATTATTAAGTTTTACTTTAGAGTACATTTATTTACTTACTTTATGTAGGTTTATAGTCTTGCTGTTTGTGTAGTTGTGAAAGTATTTTAATCAGAGTGGCATTTGAGAGTAAGAAACCAGTAACATAAAAAGGCAGTGTGTGAATATGAAGATGATATTATTTGTTGCATATACATTAGGGACTGGAATTACCAGTCACCACTCTTAAGTGCCATTTCGATTTATATTTTGATTAATAAAACGTGTGTACTGAGTCAGTTTGGAGACTAATTTGCTCGCTGATCTGAGGTTTTTTTCCTTACAATTTTTGAAAATTTGTTTCTGTTGCAACCCGCGAAAGCTAGTGCACTTTGGCACCCCAAATTTCTTTTTCGTCAAATCAACACGGCTGCACACATCACAAGTAAACAAGAAAATAGTTCTTACCTTTTAAATGAGTTACACAAGTATTATATTTACGTTAATCAGTACACACACTGTAAATTTGTTGGTCAAGACTATGGAGACTATACAGGTTGTTCAACACATCATGGTTACCTGCCAAGCTTGTTGCTAACAAGGTACCAGTTTCTCCACTTTGTCTGTGAAACATGCCATGATCCAAATGTATTTTACATAAACTTGATCACCTTGCTTTTCAAGGTGGTGCCAAGCACATATCTCCAAAATGACATTTCATTAATTTGCTGTGAGCACAGCCATCAGTCACATGTTGGTTGTTTATCTTGCCTTTTTTTTTTTTTTTTTTCTATTTTGCTATAATTCCACAGACCTGTGATATTCCATTATGCTATACTTAAACATTCTACTGCATTYTTTTTTTTTTTTTTGCTGCCTTTTTCCAGCAGGACTTGGCCCCTGCCTACGGTGCCAAACTCCCTCTAACTGGTTTGTAGACCATGATATTACTGTGCTTGATTGGCCAGCTTGCATAGATAATGTATGAGGTTTTGTCAAAAGGAAGATGAGAAACAGCCCACCCAATAATATAGCTGAAGACTGCTATCAAAGCAATCTTGTCTTCAGTAATGCACAAGCGGTGCCACAGGGAGAGTCACCTCCATGGCATGAATCATTTTGAACAGTATTGAGAGGATAAATTAACAATTTTTAGAGGTTGGATATTTCTGTATTGTAAATCCTGTTGTTCCGCAAGTAGTGTGCAGTGTCATCTCTGGATCCTGGAGCTTTGTGTAAAATTTATAATTGTCTTTACTCTAATTCCTGTTTATTGCAGACCCCTCTGGAGAATGTACCCCTGACTTGCGATTGAGAGGACATCAGAAAGAGGGCTATGGTCTGTCTTGGAACCCCAACCTAAGTGGCTGCCTACTCAGTGCCTCTGATGATCATGTAAGACACTCCTACTGTATATTACACTTGATTTATACAATTGGTTAGGGCACTGCATTATGAAATCTGTACTTATTTTCATGGGCTTATGATTTATTTATTTTATCAGACAATCTGCCTGTGGGACATCAGCACAGTACCCAAGGAAGGAAAGATTGTTGATGCTAAGACCATATTCACTGGTCACACAGCAGTGGTAGAGGATGTGTCCTGGCATCTTCTGCATGAATCACTCTTTGGATCAGTAGCAGATGATCAGAAGCTGATGATGTGAGTTGACTTAGATTCTTGATTTAATCATTAACCAGTGTGATTTTATTCATGAGATGCACTGGCCCCTGGGTTCTATTAGCCTCTTAAGTATCAGAAAAGTATGTAGGAAGAATTTTCCGAAGTTAATTACACCAAGTAATAATTTTGAGATTAAGTTGAGATTGCGTTTATCAGACCTGAAATACATGTTTAGCTAACTGTTGTACAAGTGTGAAAGCGTTCATCTCCAAGGCACTGAGACTGTGGTCTGTTTCACATCACTGAATGTGTTCAGCATGATATTGTGCCCATGTTGAATTAAATAAAATGCTGTGTTTATAGCAAACAGTCTTTTGCCTGGAACAACTGGGAACTAGGAAAAAAACATTTGTTACAAGCTGATTTGCAAGTGTAAATGTTTTTGACTAGAATTTTATTAAAAACAGTCTTTAAAACAGGTTTAAGAAATGGTAATAAAAAATGGAGGGGGGGCAGTGGTTAAGTGAATGCTAACTCGTCCACACTTTCTCTCTCAGCTGGGATACTCGCTCTAACAACACATCCAAGCCCAGTCATGCAGTGGATGCACACACTGCGGAGGTCAATTGCCTTTCGTTCAATCCTTACAGTGAGTTCATCTTGGCTACTGGATCTGCTGACAAGGTAGGAACAATAGCTAAAGAACCTTCATTGGATCTTTTTTTTTTGGTTTTGTGCTTAAATTGAAGGTTGTGCTTGATTAATCCCACCATAAAATGTTGTGTATTTCCTTTATAGACCGTTGCCTTGTGGGATCTCAGGAACCTTAAGCTGAAGCTGCATTCCTTTGAGTCGCACAAAGACGAAATATTCCAGGTATGCAAATGTACTTAAAAACACATTTGARACACTGTATCAGCTGTTTCACTTTTCAGTGCAAATTTTCCTGACCTTTGAAATGTGCCAACAGGTTCAGTGGTCACCTCATAATGAGACCATCCTGGCATCGAGTGGAACAGACAGACGTCTCAATGTCTGGGATCTCAGGTGAATGTCTTTATTTATTCTCAATGTCTGTATCGCAGCTGGGAGAGAAGACTCCATGTCCAAAAGTCCTCAGTGAACACATTTTTTAAATAATACAATTACTCTGATCATTTTTGTTTTTGTACAGCAAAATTGGTGAAGAGCAGTCACCAGAAGATGCAGAAGATGGGCCTCCTGAATTACTGGTGAGAAACTCCAAAATCAATAATGGATAACAGTTTTCAGTTATTCATACTTGCATAGATTTCTTTATGCATTTGCATCATATATGGGTTTATATGCATGTATATATAAAACTGTGTTTTGTTTTTCTCCTGTCAGTTCATCCATGGTGGGCACACAGCGAAGATCTCCGACTTCTCCTGGAACCCCAATGAGCCATGGGTGATCTGCTCTGTGTCTGAGGACAACATCATGCAAGTCTGGCAGATGGTATGTACACATGTTCTGCACATTAACTAGTGTAAATGTGTCGGCTCTAAACCAAGGTTCACATCTAAACCAAAATACAGAAGTAGTGCAATGGCTAAAATAAACGATATGATTAATTAGCGTGTGCTGTTTGTCATCCATTTATTTTACAAGAGGACTAATGCCCATGTGTGTATGCTTGGGGTTGGGTAAAGGTGGTCTATCTGAAACCTTTCAGTTGATTTGCAGTGACTCTTCCCTTGAAAGAAAGACTCGGCTCAAATGTTGCTGGGAAAATCAAAATGATTGTGATGATATGCCGAAAGCATGCTAGGTTTTAGCATGCCATGCACTGTGTGTGAGTGCGTTTTCCATGTGTGCACATCAGTACAGGGCTTTTAAAGGACAGTACTCAAAATGATGCTGTGTGTGGAATGCGAATGTGATCATGTCCATACATTTAAGACTAGAAATCTCTGAATTTATTTTTATATAATGTTTTCCTCCTATATTTGCAGGCGGAAAACATTTACAATGACGAGGACCCTGAAGGAGCAGCAGACACAGAGGTCCAGGGATGAAGAACGATGTAGAACTTTTGCCTCCACCACACCTCACGTCTCACATGACCATGCTCTTTTCTGGTGAACTGCATCCGTCGCCTCTTCAGCCACTCTTATATGCTCTAAATGAAGTTTTCTTGAGTGAAAGAAAAAAAAAGACTCAAAGTGTTTCTCTTTAATATGAAAAGTGTATTTTTCTAAGAGAAATTGGTTGCTCTTAATTTTCAATACGGCACATCAAGCCCCCATCCATTTTGTTTTTTTAAAACATTTATCCCATGGCCTTCATATTCTAAAGGGTTGTCTTGGGTAAAAGGATGTAAAACAAAATCCGAAGATGCTTAGGCCCACGTATTTAATTATCTTGGTCAAATTGTGGTGGATGTCAGTAGGTGACTTTAGATTTATTTTTACACGGCTGAAAATTTGGTCAAACAAATGTTATCAAGGGTTCGCAGGATGACTTGTGTGCTCTTAATTTTTGTATTTTTCTTCAACAATGGTCTGATGTCCTGTTAATGTCTTTAATATTCTAAAAATCATTTTGTGTCTTTCTTTATGTCCACACTGTTGTACAGAACATTGAGAATAAACTGTTTTTCATCTAACTGATTCAGCCATCATAATGATTATACCATTTGGCTCAAACCTTTTGATTTATTTATGTATGTTCATACTAATCATAATAAAGTGCTTCAGTTGGCTTGTTATCTAAACCTGCTCAGCGTCATACAGACAGCATGTTCTCGGACTTCTACCATCTTGCCCTAATATGTCCATGTTCTCTATCGTGTCTCGTCTTGTGATCATAAAGGCAAGTCACTAGCACTCAGACAGTTGTGTATAAAAGCTTTATTTCCTCCACTCTTACTCACATCCCTGTCAACACTGCACGTACATCTAGAGATGTTCTGAGCTGTTTAAGTGGGCAGATAAAAATCTGGGCAGTCTCCATCACACATTCCTTGCTGATGAGGGACTGAGTGGTGCTGGTGCATTTCATATTACCTTCTGTCTGCTTTGGAATATTTATAAATGATGCCCACATGCAAGTTTATGCTGTTAAAATTATGGCGGTACAATGAGATTTACATTTAAAAGTTAAACAGACCATACTGTAGAAACGGCATGAAGAATTACTATCGCTAATACCAAACTGTGGTGTAAGGCCATATTCATCTCACTGTTCAGGTTTTCTCTTCCACAGGGAGAATYTTCTGTTCTTGCTGTCCCTCTACGCTTTCTCTGTATAATAAAATAAACATTTATCAGGTAAATAAATAAGTAAATAAAGTCCTTTTATAATGATGATTACACTTGCCTATAGAAGTATAGCTGCTTGGCCAGACTGTTCTTGAGTTCTTCCATTTCCTTGATCTTATTTATCTGTATCCGAAGTTCAGTTTTTAGTTCTCGGCTGCTCTCCTCTAGACGGTCTATCGTTTCCTGAGGAAAAGTAAATGGCTTTTTAGTACATTATAATATGCAACCTATGTAAAACCATTGCTTTAGAGGCTAAATGACTAAATCTCAAAACCAGAACCTTGGATAACTTGGTTCATTCAAAACAGAATTACGTACACGGTATTGCTCCACATTTTCCTTTCTTTGCTTCTCCATCAGATGGATGCGCTCCTCCAGTCGGGCCCTCTCTAATCCCAGCCTCTGCTCTTCCTCTTTTAGGGGCCCCAGCTTGGTCTTCAGGTCTTGGCACTGCTCYCTGTATTTCATTAGCGCATCAGTGCTGCTTTGTCGTCTCTTTAGTAAGGCCATCAATCTAGGCTCATAGAACTCCTCGAGTGCTTTGATTTCACCCTGCAGGTACTGCTGGAGGTCGAGGGATGCACGTCGRCCTTGGGACAGGTACGAGTGTGTATCGTCCTTGCTGGATTCCTGGGTCATGTTGTCCATCTGATTTTGTAGCGTCTGCACTTGGCTTTGGTGTTCACAATGCAGCTGACTTGTGACTTCAATCAACTTCTCAACAAAGGCCTTCATTTCATCCTGGTTGGAGAGGACAATGCAGCATTAGCCTTAGTGCAATAACAAAATWAATTGGTAATTTTTTTAGGTATGTCAATGTTTTAAGTGCAGTTGAATACTGTTTGCCAGGGCAGTTAAAAATACATTTAGGGTTTTGCATTGATTTTTCTGACATGCAAGCAACAGTTCTATCAATGATACTGTATAACCATAAAAAGTATCCTGTAAAGTCTCTAAGTAGAAACCCATCAGAAAAGTAAACCCTTAGAGAATAAAATGTAAATCTAAAGTTTTTTTTTAATCAACTGTGGGAAACTGTAACCATGTACAAAAGACCCAAGAAGTGTTTTTTTTTTTTTTTTTCATATCAATCATAACTAGAAAAAAATCTGATCTGATCTCAGTGGTGTGATTGTTACTTGATTGCAGCATGGTCATTGGTGCCGGGCTCGTTTGAGTCTTTGTATGATTTGTATGATCATCTGTCTCATTGATGAGAGAGGCCAATGATGAAAGGCCTGGTTCTAAATGATAGACAGGCTATAGTAACTCTCAAAACCACTGTGTACAATTCCGGTGAGCAGTAAAGTATCCCAGAAATCCCAACACATCAAACCTTAAGGTGGATGGCCTACAACAAACAGAATACCCCATCAGATTTCAATCCTCTCAACTATGAACAGAAATCTGAGACTTCAGTGGGCACAAGCTCACCAAAATTAAACAGCCGAAGACTGGAAAAAACATAGCCAGGTCTGATGAATCTCAATTTCTGGTCTGGCACAAAGATGGGGAGGTCTGAACATGACACAGACAGAATCAATCTTTGGCCCCAACCTGCCTTGTGTTGGGTGCTGGCTGGTGACGATGGTGTAACGGTTAGAGGGCCAAAAACATCCCTTCAGGGCTATAATTAATCAAACTTTTTATGTTTTTAAACTACTTCCATTATGATAATGTACCACATCACAAAGCAAAAGTCGTCCCAAACTGGTTTCATGAACATGACAGTGAATTCTTCTTCAATGTTCTTCTAGTCACTGGATCTTAGTCCAATAAAACACCTTTGGGATGTAGAAGAATGGAAGATTCACAGCATGACAGTGGACTCAAGAAATCTGCAAAAATCAAGGGATGCAATCTTGTCAACAAGGACCAGATTCTCAAAGGGATGTTGTTGGATCCATGCATTGAGACTGTTTTTAGAGCAAAGGAAGGTCTTGTCCAGCACTAGTGTTTAGAGACAGAAAGACAGAGAGATGTACAGTATATGAATACATGCAGAACTCAGATTTACACTTCACAGTACCTGTTCTTGCTTTAGCTGCTCCACTTCTTTCTGCTGTATGGTCAATGTCATCTGGCTGTGTGCACAATCCCTGGCAGCAGCAAATAAGCGTCTCTTGAAGAGTCGCGTCTCATCCAGCAGACTCTGTCTCTGCAGCATGGCCTTGGCCAGGAGCTTGTGGGCCTCCTCCAGCTCACATCTCAAAGCATGGGTTTCATCCTGCATGGGCTTCTCCAGCTCCAGAAGCTCCTGTACCAGCTCCTCTTTTCTGTGCTCTAGTCGGCTCACCTCCTCAATGAGGCTCTCGAATGATGTCCCCAGCTCCTTTAGCTCCATGCTAGCAGACAGTCCTGGTTCATCTGTGCTACCTTCGAGGTCAAACACCGCCATAGATTCTGTTGTGTCTGAAATAAAGTCGGCACTATCCTCGAAGCAATTTGCTCCTAAACGATTTTCTCTTTCTGTGAACAAAGCCGGTAGATTAGATTTGGTCTCGTGAGTGGTTTCAAATTCATCGAGCTGTGCCAGCATCTGTCTCATAAGTACATTAAATTCAGCATGCAAAGTTTCCTGACATTTCTGTGAATAGGTCATGGAATCCCCAGGAAGCGCAAGGGCAGCTTCGATGTCCTCCAAGCAATCTTCAAAGTATTCTTCGTCATCTTCCTCAATAAATAACGGATTGTCTTTTTCCTCAAGCTTGGCCTGAGACCCACAGGGCTCCCCAAAGTCAATGTCTTCTTCTGCCATTTTCAGCTTGTTACCTGTGAAATCATAGGTTTTAGTGTGCTGG
The DNA here is from genome assembly GCA_003987875.1 of Clarias batrachus. Taxonomy (NCBI): domain Eukaryota; kingdom Metazoa; phylum Chordata; class Actinopteri; order Siluriformes; family Clariidae; genus Clarias; species Clarias batrachus. The sequence continues at coordinate 47,889 of QMIH01001699.1, read as the reverse complement.
ATTACTGGCTAGATCAGAGGTTAGGCATTTAGATACAGGTACACATTCTTAAGTAAAAGGTTAAACCTTGGTCTGCACCTCGGAGAACTTGTTTTTTTTAACCCTGATACAGAGAGTTGGCCAAGCAAAACCCTTTAAGAAAGCAAAGCACCATTAATAATCCAGATAAACCTAACATGATTAATTCATTAGGGGAAAAAAAACGTTATTTATACCTTCCAATGCATGGTTCTTGGTGATGGGCGAGATCTTGTTGAACAACCTTAAATGTTTGGCTGTATTGTGGGTACATGAACAAGGAGGTGAGTGAGGGTGAGGGGAATGTAAGGAATCTAGGATCTGAGAGGCATGTATTCATTTAGCAGCAGCTGCACAAACCTAATGAACAGCTGCTTGATGATTAGTCAACAACAATCATACCGTAAATGCAGTAATGAGCAAAAGCTCAGATGAAAATCTTTAAAAATGTTTCAATTATGTTAAATTACATGTTTCATTAAGAGTTAGGTGTCGTCCATTATCACACTATGTATCAATTTATTTGGAAGGGAAAAGTACATGATGCATGCGGGTGATTTCATCACTATGGACCATTAAGCCCAGCGACACATGGTCGCTGACCAAATACGTACTGTACTGGCAAGCTGCAGCTTGGACCTCAAATCCAGCCATAGGGCATCGAGCTGCACTTTGTCCATGTGTACCCTTGGGAAAAAATGTGATATTCTTGCGCATGATGCCATACATGGACTAAGAGAGCTACATGTCCATGGTAAAAGGGGTCAGTAGGTACAGCATGCTCGGTGGGACCTCCGAGGGAGCAACTGCCAGCCATGGGCATAGGCAGGGCACATTCCAACAATGGCACGATCACTGAAGATCCACCACAAACACACACTTACTAGCACTTTGTTAGAAGGAACCTCTGAATGGTGCAATTCTTCAACAGGTTGTTTCAACATATCGAACCCAATCTCCAGTTATAAAATTAGCTTGAACATGGCCAAACTTTCATTCAGATGCTGCAAAATGACCATAAAAGGCCAAAAGACAGAGTCTTCCATGAGTGTAGCTGCAATGTGTGAATATTACACCCTAATATATATTATATTCTAGAGTGACCTAGATTCATTCCAATGTGTTTTGCATCAAATAAGCCAACAGTCCAGGTACTCACCACCGTCATTAGGTTTCCTTCTCCCGCAGAGTCTCAGAGCAATATCCAAGTCGTGAGAAAGAGCCAGTAGAAATAGGGAGAGACACAGGACATCTGGTTTCTTTCTCGCAGACTGCCGAGTCACCCCGGCAACTTCGGCTCTGTTTATATTTATGAATAAACAGTAGGAGGGACGAAATATGAGCCAGTTAAACATAGAGCCCATCTTAAGCTGAGCATGTTCAAAGAGGTCCACTGGGAGCTCACCAGCTGGCATAAACCAACGAGACTCCACAAAGTGTATTTTATGTAAATAATGTCAGCACCCGATTTGGAGCATATTGTTCACGGCAAAGCAGACGTATCAAATGGGATTCATAAAAGGGCGCTCAGATAATTGTGACAACCAAAAGGAATAACTGGCAGCAAATGTGTAGCCGTGTCCAAAACACCGTACCTACTTCGGTTAATATGAGGAYTTGACTCCTGAATAATTCTAAACACTGACCTAGACTACAACATGGCCTAAAAGCCTGGCTGTCATCAAGTGTGAGGCTGACTAATATCTGACACAAACAATGATTTAACCTGAGTTCGGAGGAGCCACGAAGATAAAGAGCATGACTTGTAGCAAGAGCAACGGTTCTGAATTCCCCCCATGCCTGTTCAAGGCCACAGCGTCTCTAAATAGGCACTGTACTTTGCATGACCTGTCTGAAGACAGAAAATCTGCCTTAGTGGATTTATTAACTTTTAGATCAAAAGAAATGTACTATGCATGCAATATTTGAAATATAATGCATAACTGATTGTCTGTTAAATTTGTGATTGTCTTAAGCCTGAGCAAAGAATTAGATTATGAGTGTGTGATTCTTTTGATAGAGGTTTCATTGTGACTGTTCCGAWTATGACCATTTTCTTATTTAAACATAATAAAGAACAAACAACAATTAACTACAAAAAGTAACTGTCTCCTAATAAATATCTTTATGCATATTACTGGGTAATGTTAGACAAGCCTGTACATAAAAKAACTTTGTTCTTTATTATAACTATAATTTCTAAACAATAATAGACATTACATACACATAAGGAACTTTACAATTTATATACAGTATTTAATATTATATTTGAAATACCAAGGTGCTAGACAACCACGATCGACCAGAACACATTCAGTGCTTCTTAGAATTAATTCTACAAATCCCTGGAACTGAACTGATTATTATTAATCACTATTCTTCCAAAATATTCTCTTAACTGCTATTTTTCAGCATGGTAGAAAAATCTCCCATAAGTGCTTAACTGGGTTGTGATTTAGTGTCACATAAAAGTCATAACATATGATCCACATTATTTTCATATTCATTGCATCATTAAGGAAACGCTCATGTCCTGTGCATGGGGAATCAACTTACTAGAAGAGATCACTCCCATCAGGGTAGAAACTGTTTCATCATTATAAGTTATTTTGTTCATGCTTGATTTGCCAGCTAAATAAATAAAAACATAGCCATAGTTTTGTTTGATTTCGTTTTTCTATTTAATTTTTCACCCATCTGTATGTTCACTTGACTGTGTCCAAAACTTTACAGTGATAATTTATTGCAAAAAAAAAAAATGTAATAAATGTAGCAAAAGGAAAAAAAAAATTGTGATTAAAAAGTGATTGTAATGTATGATTTCTGCATGTATACTCTGTGTTGCACAGAGAGCTGTGAAACAGGTGGGCATGATTAAAAGAGCACTGGCTAGGGGCTTTCCAGCCAAGCAAACTCCTAATGTTTGGTTCCCAGTGGTGTGTTTCTGCATTATGACCACAAGAAGGCGCTGCTCCTGTTTACCAGAATTTCTCAAAATGTCTCAATATTGTTGTAGTAAAATGCTTATTGCTAATACAGTGTGGCTATGGGTTTGGGTCAAACTAAATAATAATAATCAGTTAAAAGATAACTCATAAACAAAACAACAACAACAACAATGTAGGTATGAGTAAATGGAAAAGAGAACTACAGCTTCTACGGGCTTCGTAGCAAAGTAAATTCCCAGGGTCCCAGTGGTGCGTTTCTGATTTTGACCACAAGGAGGAGCTGGTCAGCTGCTTACCAGAATTTCTCAAAAAGTCCCAAAAATTTCATTTGTTGTATTGCTATTATTATATGTTTCTCCTGGGGTTTATTATTTTAGTAATATAATGTGGCTATGGCTATGGGTTTGGGTCAAACAAAATATGAATAAATTACGAGATAAAATCATAATCAAAAACATCAACAAAAATACATTAATAATAATAATAATAATATCATTAATATTAGCAGGCAGGCATGAGTAAATGAGCACTGGCTTCTCGGGGCTTTCCAGAAAAGTTCATTCCCAGTGGTGGGCTCCACTTGGTGTTTTTCTGTATTATGACCACTAGGTCATAATGGTCAGCTGTTGTTTACCAGAATTTCTCAAAATATCTCAAGCATTTCATTTCTTGTATTTCTTTATTTTTCACTTGTATTATTATTATTATTATTATTATTATTATTATTATTATTTTTATTTATTTTTTTTTATTATAATTTTTTTAATTTTTTTTTTTATCATTTATACATTTTATTATTTTACTAATATATCATGGATATGGGTTTGGTTCAAAGAAAAATAATAATCATCTATAAAATAAATAATCACCATCATCATCGATAACAAAAATAATGGAAAAACTGCTTATTATAATTTATACATAATTCCTCACACTTTTCAAACTCAATACATATATTTTTTAAACTGATTCGCGGCAATTAACTAGTGTTAAAAGCACTATATATAAATAAAATTATATTTCAATAACAACAACAACAACCAACTGATTTTATATATTTTTTTAACATTAATTTTTATTTTAGGTATTAATGTCATTTTTTTAATTCTATAAAGACATTTATAATAGAGGATAAGTACATAAGATATCTTGTATTTAAGCATGTTTATAGTTTTGTAAAATGAAACCCCAGTGTTTCATCTTTGATGCATTTCTTTTAACATTTTTAATTCTTCATTTAAATTGTGTTTCTATACTCTGACCACAGAGAGGCAGTGATTTATTCCTCTTTTCGTTACACACTCCAGCCCTGAGTACACTGTGATGGCTACATCGCATTCAATGTAAGATCATACAAGTCCCTCGCTCAGTGCCCCCACAAGCTCTCGTCCATGAAGATTGAGCCATAAGGACCCGTGGATTCCTCCGGAATGTACATTTGTTTCAGAAGGGTCCTCCGTTACACAGCAGATCTCTGGGTGGTCTCTCTGGTCTCCCTCATTCCACCTGAATATGTTCACAAGCATGAGTGCAGGAGCTGGGAAACGTTTCCCCTTCTCCAATCAGTGTTAGCCTGTAATCTCTCTCTCTCTCTCTCTCTCTCTCTCTCTCTCTCTCTCTCTCTTTCAAAACACAGGTTGAAAAAAAAACCCTCTCTGGAATGCAGCAGTACTGTAACTGTATAATAAACCTGGGTTGAGTGATGGCAGGGTGGATTTAAGTCGAATTTGACAAAACAGCCAAGGGGAAAAAAGGTAGTTTTTACTATTTGGTTACTTTTGTTACAGAATTGCAATTTTAGCTTCTCATAACATTTGCTTGTTGTATAATTTTATACTTCAGACATCATCTTCAATCATCAACAGTATATAAAGGAAGGCAACATTTCCTATCTATTATCACAATATAACACAAGCTGTAGCCTTTTCAGTTTACTTGTGTATGCACTTTTTTCCTAAAACTCTTTATTATTATACTGTGACTTCAACCAGCATTTTATTGATACCAAGTTGCATACTGAAATTACCACAAACACAAAACTGCAGAATGATGTATCCATTGTGACAAAACTGCGGGAGGTGGAGTTGTAGTGTTTTGGAAAATCACATAAAAGTCCCAAAACAATTTTGAAATACTAAACTGCTCAGCCAAAAAAAAAAAAAAAAGTTGCAGACTCTCTAATATTTTGTTGGACTGCTCTGATTACAGGCGGCACGGTGGTGTAGTGGTTAGCACTGTCGCCTTGCACCGCCAGGGTCCGGGTTTGATTCCCGTCTCTGTATGCGTGGAGTTTGCATGTTCTCCCTGTGCTGGGTGGGTTTCCTCTCACAGTCCAAAGACATGTAGGTTAGGCTAATTGGCGTTCCCAAATTGCTCGTAGTGTGTGATTGTGTGTTTCTGTGCCCTGCGATGGATTGGCACCCTGTCCAGGGTGTACCCTGCCATGTGCCCTAAGTCTCCTGGGATAGACTGACCCCGTGACCCTGAATACAGGATTAAGCGGTATAGATGATGAGTGAGTGCTCTGATTACAGCAGTAGCATCATTAGCATCAAGCTCATGCAACGTCACATAACATTTAGTCCAGTCTCCCTTTTTTTCTTGCATAGGCGAGACGGACCGCTGAGTAAAGCCTTCTTCAGCACATCCCCAAGGATCCTCAATAGGGTTATGGTCCGGATTCTGTGGTGACCAATCCATGTGTGAAAATGATGTCTCATGCTCCCTAAACCACTCTTTCACAATTTGAGCCCAGTGAATCCTTTTCTGAGAACATCATTTTGATGAACCTAGACCTGACCAATAGATGCAACCCACAATCAAATGAAACCGAATTCAATTGAACACTGCCTCCACAGGTTTGAACAGTGGGAACTATACAGTACATAATGGGCGCATCACTTCCTCAGCYTCTCTTTTTACTCTGGAACAGGATAAATCCGGACTCATCAGACCATATGACCTTTTTCCAGTGCCCCACAGTTAATTATGATTCCTAACAAATGTATGTGTATGTTAGCCTTTAAAAACCAAGCCCTTTATTCTGATTAGCCTGACTGATAATAGTTTTTCTTACGGCTACACAACTGTTTAGTCACAATACCTTGAGTTCCCTTTACATGGGGCTTTAAAAATTCTTACATTCAGTAATAAACAGTGTCATTATACTGTTGTTCTTGTTTTTTTTTACCAAGTATTTAAGTGATAACTCATCATGCTCATTCAAGATGTTCTGCTTTCCTTGATTGTAATGAGAGTCATATCTGTGATGGGTTTATGTAAATTGTATATCTAAGTACATCTCTTAAGGAAGTGTTTATTCAAACCTAACMCATTGTTACACTGCTGCTGCTCTGCACATGTTACTGTCTGCACTGAGGGGCATTAAGATACCAAAAATATCCAACTCCATTCTCTTTGTATTTACATGCGTGCAAAATAGAAACCAGAGATGTTTAGTATAAATCGCTTGTCTGAGTGCATGAGACATTGTAAAGATAACATTCACATATTTACCTGGCCTTTCCTTCTTACTGTAAAGAATCATGTCTTTATACTTTAAATAAACAGATCACCATCATTACACAACCCAGAAAACATACAGTATGAGTGATAATACACTCCTGTTCCAAGTTACCACTTTCATCTGAGCCACGTACAGCTGTGAAAATGATATGAGTGTCTGAGAATCTGGCCTCCAGAACTCATACATACAGATGCTCCATTTATGGCTCAAACTGAAATGCATGATACTGTAGATAGATGGATGGATGGATGGATGGATAAATTTCTTGACCTCAAATTTCTCAGAATTCCAGAAAACACTGCTGGTACACCTATACACCAGGATAAATGTTTGTCTGGGAAGAAGTCTTCTGCCAAATGAAATGAATGTATTTAACAGATCTACTGATCCATCCATCCATCCATTCATCAATTTTCCAAGCTGCTTAGGGGAGGACTCGAGGCACAGACCAGGGGACACCCTAGATGGGCCACCAACCTATCATAGGGCACTCACACACACTCACACCTTCTGGGAAATTTGGAAACATCAATCAAMCTACACTGTATGTCCTTGGACTGTGGGATGAAACTGGAGCAAACCCACCAAACACTAAGAGAACATGCAAACTCACACGCAAAGGAGGCGAGATTGCCCAGGAGCCCTGGAAGTGCAAGGCGACAGTGATAACCATTAATCCACCATGCCACCATCAGTGGATTTAACAGATAATGATGTATAAGCGATTTCTATATGTACTGAGACAGTAAAGGGAACTGTCTTTTGTAGGGTATATGAGTTGTGCCATGCTATTTGTTCTCCTACTGCCCGACAAATGAGTCTATTAAGGGGAACCTAATTACCTCCACCATAGAAAGCTGTAACTCACAGAGGTGATGTGATGGCCCCTGTCTGACCCCACGAACGTCAGCGATGTATAACTGAAAAGCAAAGATACTGCTCAGATTTTTCACAAAGTGACATAAAAATGGACTGGCTAGTCTTCCATTCATTAGCACCGTCATGGGGAGAATGTGAAAACGGTTCCAATACACATCCCTACCATTTACTGTGATTCCATATGGAGTGAAATATCAAAAGTCACTGGAGAACAGAACTATTTATTGCTACCTGACTGTACTAGTTTAAACTCAACCACCATGGACCTACAAATCAACAAAAGTATGAGCTTTGAGATATATATTAAACAGCAGGGACAAGCCTAAATAAAATTCATAACAACAAAAATAAATAAATAAATGAACGTTTGCTGCAAATATTCCACTATAAATTGATATATTGTGACATTACAGATAAAGTAAAGACCAGGCCGGTGCTCTGGTGAGCGGTGAACTTTAGTGAACTAGTGCAATCATAGACCAGGAGCATTGCTGAGCAGGGACCCAGAAATAAAGGTCTACAGTACATGAACAAGACAAAAACAAAACAATGTCCAATTGAGCATTCATTTCCTAAATAACCCCATCACCTAATGGAGCTGTAAAGGAATCTGAATTCTGGCATGCTACTCAGTTTCAGATGAGGACTGCACATACAGCACAGTTAAAACAGTCGTGGCCAAAAGTTTTGAGAATGACACAAATATTAGTTTTCACAAAGTTTGCTGCTAAACTGCTTTTAGATCTTTGTTTCAGTTGTTTCTGTGATGTACTGAAATATAATTACAAACACTTCATACATTTCAAAGACTTTTATCGACAATTACATGACATTTATGCAAAGAGTCAGTATTTGCAGTGTTGGCGCTTCTTTTTCAAGACCTCTGCAATTCGACTTCTGGGCCAAATCCTGACTGATAGCAACCCATTCTTTCATAATCACTTCTTGGAGTTTGTCAGAATTAGTAGGTTTTTGTTTGTTCACCCGCCTCTTGAGGCTTCTTTGCTGCCGTTCTTGACAAGTTCTCAATGGGATTAAGATCTGGGGAGGTTCCAGGCCATGGAGCCAAAATTTCAACGTTTTGGTCCCCGAGCCACTTAGTTATCACTTTTGCCTTATGGCACGGTGCTCCATCGTGCTGGAAAATGCTTTGTTCTTCACCAAACTGTTGTTGGATTGTTGGAAGAAGTTGCTGTTTGATGGTGTTTTGGTATCATTCTTTATTCATGGCTGTGTTTTTGGGCAAAATTGTGAGTGAGCCCACACCCTTGGATGAGAAGCAACCCCACACATGAATGGTCTCAGGATGCTTTACTGTTGGCATGACGCAGGACTGATGGTAGCGCTCACCTTTTCTTCTCTGGACAAGCCTTTTTCCAGATGCCCCAAACAATCGGAAAGAGGCTTCATATATATATATGACTTTGCCCCAGTCCTCAGCAGTCCATTCGCCATACTTTTTGCAGAAGATCAATTTGTCCCTGATGTTTTTTTTTGGAGAGAAGTGGCTTCTTTGCTGCCCTTCTTGACACTAGGCCATCTTCCAAAAGTCTTGGCCTCACTGTGCGTGCAGATGCGCTCACACCTGCCTGCTGCCATTCCTGAGCAAGTTCTACACTGGTGGCACTCCGATCCCGCAGCTGAATCCTCTTTAGGAGACGATCCTGGCGCTTGCTGGATTCTCTTGGACGCCCTGAAGCCTTCTTAACAAGAATTGAACCTCTTTCCTTGAAGTTCTTGATGATCCTATAAATTGTTGATTTAGGTGCAACCTTAGTAGCCACAATATCCTTGCATGTGAAGCCATTTTTATGCAACGTTAATTTTCATAGCAAAGAAGGACTATGCAATTCATCTGATCACTCTTCATAACATTCTGGAGTATATGCAAATTGCTATTATAAAAACGTAAGCAGCAACTTTTCCAATTTCCAATATTTATGTAATTCTCAAAACTTTTGGCCACGACTGTATATACAGTATGACTAGAAAAAGTACATGTGTGTTTAGGCTCTCTCATGGTGCGGGCAATCATTAAACCATCTCTAAAAGACAGCAGAGCAAACATGCCTCTAACTTGAAACAAAACGCCCACTTGTTGAGCTCCACAGTTTCAGGGATGTGGAAGAAACACTGACAAACATTTTTTTTCCCGGTCTTTTGTGTGGTGCAAATGGAGCAAGGTGGAGGAATTCCAGGACATTCAGCCTCTCAGTGTGCCCCAAGGATGAAGAGGCCTGAGAGAGAGAGTGAGAGAGAAGGTCATCACCATGCCTGGACCTGTGCCTATTACTCTAAACATGGAGAACAGAAGGAAGGAATAATGAAGTAGACTGCATGTCTGATCTCTCAAAGGTCTGCTCACTCAGCAGAAAAAAAAGGAAAAGACAAATGTGTTCATGTGTGCTTGAGTGTATGTGGGTGAGAAAGAAAGAGAGAGAGAGAGAGAGAGAGATTCTGATTTAGTTTCTTGTTCTCTGCGTTCCTACTACTGTTTTTTACCATGAAAGACTGCATTTCCAAATATGTTCTAGTTATAATCTTCTGGGTGTTGTTAGTACGCAAAAATACCAGTTTAGTATTTTAATATATACAGGTAGTCCCTGACTTACGAACATTCGAGTTACAAATTTCCGCAGATAGGTATGAACCGCGGTTCGCATGCAACATTCGTTGATGCAAACAAATCGCGGAAGAAGCTCACGTATATTGTACAAAAATAGACACTACAGTGTACCAAATACCAATATTTACAATTCTATACAATATTTTCAGTGTGTAAGTGAATGTATAAAATGTCTAAAGTCCAGTATATTGCATTTGGGCGTGGAGAGAAATGAGTCGGCCTCACCGGTTTCAGTGAATCAGTCCGGCAGCACGATAATAGAAAATAGCCGTACTGATGGTGAATAATCTTACTTTCGGAAAATCTGAATCACAGTCCAAGAAATTGAAAATTTTTGACAAAATAATCTTCAGGGTTACCCTCCCAAATTTAGTTTGCAGTCTAAGTAAAGTCAGCATCAGTGCATGGGCGTGTGTGAACGTCATCCTACAATATAAACCCCCCCCCGCCTCCTTCTTCCTCCTCTCCTGTCAGGGTTGATTTTTTTTAATGGTAAAGTGCAGCAAGTCATTTAGTTTTATTTTTACTTTATATTTTCTTTCAATCATTTTAATATGAATATTTTTGTGTTGTGGAATAAATCATTGGAATTTCTATTATTTCCTAAGTGGAATTCGCTCTAACACAAAATGGCACCCTGGATTCCCCTCGTGATTTAAGGTCGCAGAGACAACATTTCACTGGGAGATTCATTTCCATAGGTGCGTTTACGGTTTATGGCCACATGATGGAAGTGATGGGAAGGGGATAGATTTAGTCAAGTGGGTTGGTATGCTTTACATTTGTCCCCAGCTTATGTCGGTCCTCAGCTTATGAACAAATCTGACTTACAAACATGGTCCTCAAATGTCTTCAAGGGGACTTACTGAAATTATATATACACACACATACACAGTGGAACCTCGAATTGCGAGTAACGTGGTTTACGAGTGTTCCGCAAACCGAGCAAAGATTTTTAATAAATGTTTAATCGGAAACCGAGCAAGTATTAGTTTACGAGCGCCAAGTATCATGTATCACGCATGTGACTCTTATTTTGACACCGAGCGGGAAGTGATCACAACTGAGCCAATGATTTTACTCTCTCTTGCGGTGCGGGAATTATGGGTAATCGTCTCCCCTGCTGCGTCCCCTGTGTCTTAGTGCTCGTCTCTTATAATCAACATCTCCCTGTGTGCGCGCGTGCATAATTTGACACTGTGTCCCACACACACCGACACACACACACACTTTTTACGCACACACACTTACTTTGTGTGTGTGTGTGCGTGTACGTAATTTGACACAGACACACACACACACACACAGATCTCCCCGGCTGCACAGACACGCTTTATGTGCAGCGAGGTGTGGGAGGGAGAAGGAGTTTTACTGTTTAAGACGAGTGTGGGCTAATTCCACACACACACACACACACACACACACACACACACACACACACACACACACACACAAATACACAGCGCCTGCGCGCACAAATAGAAACACTTAACTGTCTGGATTTATTTTTTATTTTTTAAATGTTAAGTGCGGGTTAATTTGTTTTATTTTTACTTTATATGTTGTGTTAATTATTTTTGTTTATTTATTGTTTTGGGCTGTAGAACAAATAATTTAAGTTTTCATTATTTCTTATGGGAAAAGTCTATTTGGTTTATCCTACTAAGTCTAAGTGTTTTTGGAATACGAGCCCGCTTCCGGAACAAATTATGCTCGTAATCCAAGGTTCCACTGTATTGCCGAATAGTTTTGACATTTTTTAAGGTTGAGCTTGGTAAAGGTCTTCTAGAACGGTTGTTTTCCAGTGATGTTCTTCCACTCTTAAAACGTGTGTGCCACTCAAAACACCTCAAACGACTCGTTGCAGCATCTCCGTAAAACTTGCCAAATCATGTCAAATGTTTCTCTGGCGGATTCGCAGAGTTTCACGCAGAATTTCACGTCTGCTCTTTGTTCTACCTTGCTGACCATGATGAAAATGCAGAAGTCGTAATGCATGTGGTCAGAATAGCACCAGTTGATGTACAAAGGATGATGTCTTTTGGCACGCTGACTTATAAAGTTCAGTGCTCCCTGTGACTGTGCATGCAGTTAGCATCTGTTGGAGTGTTGCTGATATTTATTTAGTGGCCTAAGTTTAGTTAGTTAGAGTATTGACATTGCAGTGAAACTACGAATTAGACACAGCTGTTTAAATGGTTGTGAGAGACACAATTGTGAGCTCATGTCTGTGTGTTGTGTACCAATGCTAATCAGCTTTGCTTCTTTTATCTAATAGAGTGCGTGTCTGCGTATTGTGTACCTGCGGTACAATTCTATCCGAGTGTGTGGTTGTGTTATCAGCAGAGCAACCCGTTGGTGCAGAAGGAAATCCAGTATGCGGAGGACAAAGAGGGGAGCAATGAGATAATGAGGAGTGGGAAAAGGGTGGCTTAGTCCTGGTGGCACACGGGATTTCCTGCTTGTTGCCTCAGCTCTCATCACTGACTCTCTTGGTTGGATGAGCAGTGGAGTTGTAGTCTGAATAAATATTTGGTTTCTATACATGTCTCTAGAGTTCACACGGAATGACGCAATAACAACAAATAAATAGAAATGAACATTAATGACATTGACATGTATGATTCTCTTGAAATTTAGACCTCCTTGTTAGTAATCTGAATGTCAGAAACAATCTTCCAAAAAAGTGTAAAGTCACTGTAAGGACAACAAATAGCAAAATAGCTACTAAAGCAAATAACAAAATAATAATAATAATAATAATAATAATAACAGTCTGTAGGATTTATATAGAATAATAACATTAATCAGCAGATAGGCCAGTAGTAGCTCAGGCGGTTGAGGTCCTGTTTGGAGGGTTGGGGGTTCGAACCCTCCCATTGAGGAAGGTTGAGATTCAGTGATGGTCCCAAGCCCAGAGAGGTTTTTATCTCATTATACATTCGATGGGTAACGGCCTTGCTCAACAGGTTGCCACTCTGTTTGTTTAAATCCAAAATCTATTCAGTTCCAAGATCTAATCTGCTGGTTTCAGTGATAATTACATATAGATCCCTCTTGTTTTTGAGAAATTGTGCTTACATGTTAAGCACAATTGAGAAGACACACAGATAGACTGATTAAAAAACGGGCATTGAGTTCTAAATAACATCTTTATATGACAAACAGGACGGAAGCAATTGGAGAAAAATATTCAGTTCATCTGCTGGTTACTATGATTTTTTTTGTTCCTTTGGGTTTTGTTACTTTATTCTGGGGTTGCATAACGAATCAGGGGTCGCGCAGTGGTTAAGGTGTTGCACTGCTGATCGGAGGGTCCTAGATTCAAACCCCACTACTACCAAGTTGCTGCTGTTTGGCCTTTGACAGCCCTGTGGGAACCATGGGGTATAATGAGATAATGTTAGTCACTCTGGATGGATCTGTCAAATGCTGTAAATGCAACCCACCCAATTTTTCTGGGCTTGGGACCAGCACTGAATCTTACATTTGAGCAGGTGAGGTTAAGGGCCTTGCTTAATTGCTCAACAATGGTGATCCAGCAGTGGCAGGGTTCAAATCCTCCTCCCTCCGATCAGGAACCCAGAACTTCAACCGTCTGAACCGCCACTGCCCCATCTTCTGATTGCTATGATTATTCTATATGAATCCTAACAACTTTCAAGCATGATATTGCATTAAAGAGAATCTCGGACACTAACAAACAGCCAATTAACCAGAACACACTCAGTCACTCAGTAGAAGTAGACTAAAACCATACAATACTGTAAGTGGCAGTTCTGTGGGTGGAAATGCCTTGTGGGCTGGAGTCTACAGTAATTTAAACAACTGTGGGGTTTCCTCGCAGCTTTCAAAAACAAGCCAGTAGGTGAGTTTGTACCCACCTGATTGATTCTCAGTGCTACTGTCACATGCTCTGGATTCACCACACCTCGGACTAGAAGTGTTTTCCTCATTTTAATATTATCAGTATTCCCTTATTGAATATGCCATTTTAAAAATGCAACTTTATATGTGTTTTCTATACTTTGATCCTCCATATGAGCAGGACACACCCTCTGAGGAGACCCAAGAAGTTGTTTAGTTGGTGAGTATGTTGGAAGTATGTGTCCCTGTTAGTTAAAGGTTGTGATGCAGAGTGTGTATTTTCCTGGTTGATTGTTAAGGTTTGTTTTGTTCCATTGCACTTGAGGAAAATTTATATTTAAATAGTTTTGCCAGATCAAAGACTGCACAAAGAGTTCAGAATATGCTGGTGGTTAATGTTCATGCACAGCTGCACAGAAATGAACTCTGCTGTTAGTACCCCTTAGTTTTACCAGGAAAAAAGAACTTTTTGCATGGAATAGTAGATGACTGTTTTCTTCTTAGTTGCTATAGCAGCATTTAAACATTTCAATCTGTTTGGAGTGACTAAACTTTGAAAGTTTGACTCACTCCAGCCCCACCCTATACTCCAAATGCTTATGTACTGGGGTTCTCGTTTTCCTGTTGCCTCTCTTTTTTTTCTCTTGCTGTCCGTCTCAACAATAAAATTGTCCACACCCGAGCAACACATCAAGCTAAATTCCTCAAAATGTCTTTTTGGACTCTGGCCGGATAAAAAGCTATTTTTTAGACCATGATCCCCAGAAAGCACTGATTTACTCAATGTTTCAGTCCAGTCCAAGCAGAGGCCAATAGCAGAAGAGCTCCATCTGTGCATGAAAAAGTCAAACAAGCACCATGAAAAAAATAAAAAAGCTCCTCCAATGTTTACAGTGTATACTGGATCTTCTTAGATACATATCCCAGTCCACATATCTCCCTTATCTGTGTTTAAATGTAAACCCAGGCAAATTTCCACTTACTCATACATGAACCAACATCTCCAACATGGTTATGTTTGGAGAAGAAATATCACTCCAGCAACCAAAATTAAGGGAATATAGTCAGTCAGCTGTAATGTCTAAAATTATCACTGTCATCAGTGTTGAAGGAATGTACAGAGGACAGTTAAATCACAGTACATTTCATATTTTATATTTAAGTGCTAATGATAAGGGCAAATATTTCAGTCGAAGGCATCTGATGAATCAACAACAACAAAAAATCAAGCATTTTTTAGAATTTTTTGTTGTTATTTTTAGAACTGATAGTTTCATTAGTAAAAATGTTAATGTGTTTTTAAACTTTTTAATGTAACCCTTCAATTATATGTTGCAATTATTGGCTCTAGTCTTTAAAACAGTAGATCTTGTGATACTTGTACAATTTGAGCTTTTATAAAAAAATCTAAAGATGGGCTCCTTTAAAGCCCTTGTATCCAGGATGAAGCTCTATAGACAGTGAGCGAGCTGTCTTTGAAAAATACCTTCACCAGACCACTTTTTATAGCAAGCAATAAAATATCCCATAATCCTGTGCGTCAACTTGGGTGCAGCAACCAAACATGGTAACAAAACACACAGAGAGGGAGAAGTTTGTGAACATGTACTGTAACTAAGATGTTTCATTTCTGATGAGAAATAATAGGTGGAGGCACAGGTTATAAAATGTAAACAAAAACATTTCCGGATTTATGTGTCCTCTCTGAAGCCATCTCCAAGGGTACGATTACTAAAAAAAAAATCGTTCAGGAGAGGGATGTTTTAAGCGATGCTCCAAATTGCTTGAAGTGAATGATTGGCTGTTGATGGCTGACATGGTTTGTTTTTTCGTTATGTTAATTTTCTACTCTGATCAGACATAGATATTAGATGTTGAGAATAACTATTTACAATAAAAATGTATTATGACTTAAAGTCACATATCCCATATTTATCCAGATCAGGGACACAATTAAGCCACTGCGTATTCCAGGAGCATTGGATAAGAGGCAGGGATACACTCTGGATGGCACACCTGTCCTCTGAAGGGTACATTCACACGTTTACTATTGGGGAAATACACCGAATAGCATGTCTTTGGAAGGTAGGGTAATGGGAGAATCTGGAGGGAACCCAAATGGAATTGGGAARAAAATGAACAGAGACTTGCACAAATTCATGTTTGAACTCAGGATAATGGGCTCAAAATCTCAATCKCCTGTCGTACAGTTTTCTATCCATCAAAAACGCACCACTGCAACTGATTATATTGGTTGAAAAACAGTACCAAGATTTAAATTTGTCACAGATTAAAAGTATTGTTGGTGGGGTGGTGGTGTAATCACCTGACATGACCATAACCATAACCAATAGGCTGAAAGATAAGATAAGATAAGATAAGATAAGATAAGATAAGATAAGATAAGATAAGATAAAATAAGATAAGATAATACCCTGCCACCATTGCTGGTAGTATGATGCTTAGTTCCACAAATATCCTAAATGTATACATTTTAAATATTTCAGTGTGGATTTCTATCTTTAAGAGCCCTCCGAGCCCATTGTACCATACTCACACAAACCCCACACCATTTATATCACAAGCAGGTACAAAATGGGAGATCCAACATGGTGCTTAGGGTTCTCTCAGTAGTAGCGAGCTCAGCTATACACCAGTGTAACCCTATTGAAACCAGATGAGCCCTGCTCCATTTCCCCATCACTGTCTCCCATGTGGCCTGCCATCATTCGCCCTGCTTTATTCTTAGATTCTACTTTATAGCTTCATAGCTAGTGAAAATAGCTGACTCATGCAGTAAGAGTTCAAGTGAAGGTAATATTTTCATAATTGAAAATGAAAAAGATTTTAGAATCAAACACATACCCAGTGATTTATATGCTTTCATAGGAGCTAATAAGTACAGTATAATTACGTGTGTGATTATTTGGAAGGGAGACACTTTCTGATACTGACCGCTCCATGAGACTGTGAGAGCACTAGGTTGTTAGGTCACTGCTTGTCTCATGAAATGAGAGGTGCCAGCTCATATTTCACCTGTTGAAATCTGTCATTCACAGAAAGTACGGGTATGTAGGTATGTTTCCTACTCAATGCAGAGAAACTCTTGTTTTTTCCCATCATTATTTTATCTGGATGTCTGTCCCTAAAGCTGAAATGCTACAGTAAAGTTAATTATAAACATATGCTAACCAGACCTCACATGACGGCACGACAGGCAATTACCTGAGAAACCTGAGCAAGCCCTGTGAAGGAAGAATAAAAAAATAAAAAAACAATACTAGATACGGGACTGCCAAACAAACAAGGGGGAACAACAGAAAAGCTCTGTCTGAGAGCGACAAGCAAGGCGGAGAGGGGTGTGCGTGGGTATGAGGGAGAGAGAGAGGGAGAGAGAGAGGGAGAGAGAGGAGGGAGACTGTGAGAGAGAGGCAGTCTGTCATTGTGAAACTGCACTGGCTGGAATACACGTGTGAGTTTGCAGTTCCTCTTTGCGGAGTTGAATAGATGCCAGTGCARTTCTGGAGCAGGAGCAGACAGTAGGGGGAGGACTGACCAGCATGGAGCTTCAGTCACCCCGAAAGGGCTGAATAAACAGCGAGGAGACAGAGAGAACAAGGCAGAAAAAGAGAAAAGAAGGGAAGATTCCCTCGGAAGTCTTGTTCTTGTACGTATGAATCTAATGTGTGTGTGTGTGTGTGTGTGTGTGTATGCCTGTAGGCATGTGTGTTTGTCCAACAGCATGTAAGTGTGAACTATTTACGGTACATTAGACAACATCCTTAGTGTAAAACATATAGAGTAGATCATTTTGACTGTATTTAAGCTTGCGGACACGAGTTTGAGTGTTTATGGGAGGGCTTGCGTATGATTGTTTTGTACCAGGGGTGTGTTCTGGAGTGTGTTTCTCATTTGAACAGCTCTCCTTTTCTGCTTGTCTGATGCACAAAGAGACTAAGCAGTTACACACTCTAAAAACTGCTCTGAAAGATATCACTGTTTTTTTTTTCAGGACTGAGCTTGTGGCAAAGCTAAGAGTTTTCTACTAAATACCTTGGAAAGGGAGTTTTTCCTGCCACTTTTGCCCCTTCAGTTCTTCTTTTTTTTTCCTTATTCATTTTTTCAGTTTTCATGACACACATGAGATTAGGAGGTTTAATCAGAAGGCATTTCATGCTACGGATGACGATAATGCTGAGGCTAAATTTTGTATTTACCGGAAATGCTGGTTAAACAAGGACGTCTAATCACCTGTAGTGAGCTGCCTGGGAGCCATGGACAAAATGCTATTCCTTCTGTCTCCCTCATATGCTCKTCCATCTGTGGAGAAATACCGAGAAKACTCAGAGCACAAGTCTGCCACAAGTCAGGATCGACTGCATTCCTGAATTTTCGGTCCCTTATCACCCCTTTGCAATGTTAGTCTTCACTGCTCTGTTAATCTGTTATCTATAAAGATGTAGAAAAAGAACTTCTCAGGCACTTAGCCTAGGCGGCAGGTGTAGTACAGTATATGCACATGTGAAGTGGAATTAGGGTTGTCTTTTAAACAGTTAACCAAAAACACTGACTATTCCTTTACAGATTATTACAGATCATCAAAAACAATACCATTTTCTTTTTCTCCCCCCCCCCCATCAATGCAAAAGTAATTGACAGGTGAGGATGTCCAGGAGAAGCTCTACGGGGGACCTGGTGCCCAAGGACATCACGGAGACGCTGGCCCTGCAAAATAAAATAAGCAAAAGTAGAAAGAAGCGTGGCTCGTCTCTGAGTCGGACATTCAGCTGGTTTAAAGGCAGTAAACCAAAGAGGATTGTCAGTAATGGTCAAAGTCGGTCTGGGAGGTTGGGAAGCTGGACTGGAGAGCGTCCTTCTATCAGACAGGATGCTGAAAATCACGACGTTTCCAAAGGTAAGTCACATTCGAGATATTTTTTCCATGTTTAAACTTCATAGCTATTTCATTTCTCCACTTCATATCGGATCTTGTACAGCATGGCAATACCTGGGTCACATTTTGTGAAATTCCAGAAAAAAACAGGCTGTTTTTTAACATTTAAAGATATGTGATTTGGTTGCTCTTTTGATTCAATCTTGTTTCAGAGTGTTGCTATGTCACTTTAAGCAGCTTTGCCGATTCGAAGGGTGCAAAGCCCATATTTCAGCCAGTGGTGACACAGGTCTGTATGTTGGACCTCTGAGTGCCTCTTTAAAAGTCATTCCTAAAAACCTGCTTGGTGAGYTTGGTGGACTAACCAGAACAGTGGAAAAAAATGTTCAAGAAGATGTCTCAAGAGCATAGAACAATAAATACCTAATATAATAAAATGACTGTGCTATTCAAGTAGAACAAAGCATTGTTCATGGAAAGGACAAAGCTGGCCTGAAGATTTCCCTGGTAGTGCTTAATGAGTATACAASCATATTGGAATCATTAGATTTTTGAGTTCATCTAATTATTATTATTATTATATATTCAGGTTGAAATCTTTAGAGCGCAGTAGAGAGCAGGCAGGCAGTGTGTGTGTRTGTGTGCCAAAATGTCGTCAAGGCCATGTGAGAGAGGAGGGAGATTAAAGACACAATGCGGTATTGATCCAAAGAGATGAGAGTGTGAATAAGAATTCCTTATTAAATGCCTTTTTTTTTTTATTAAAGCACATGCTCCCTTTCTCTTTCTGTCTCTTTCTTCTTTTCYTTTCTGCTATCTCAGACTGCACAACTTCTGAACTGCAGAATTACAGGGAGGTAGAATTACACACGCATACAGTTAGCTGATTCAACTATTCATTACAGCTTATTATGCTATATTGTTTATCGCGCTGCACATTACCATGTTGTTTGAACCCTGGTGTGAGGTCTCATATGGTTCGAGTTGCTAATACATTTGATAAGCTTACACTGGTAATGAAATTGGTAAATAAAAGTTACAGCAGTGAGTGGAAACGATTGTTTACTGATCGGTGTACGTTTTGTACGGTTGGTGGCAACCAGTAGACATTTGGTAACAACCAGTAACACCCAGTCTGACATTAAAGGCTCTGCATTAAATCAATTGTCACCTGGAAATAAGAGGTCTGTCATAAATTAGATGTGTATTGTAGATAGAGGAGATATTCCTATTTTGTAACTGTGGTAGGACCTCCGGTCAACATTCACAAGCTCATTCACACACTACAGGCAATTTGGAAACGCCAATTAGACTAACCTACATGTCTTTGGGAGGAAACCCACCAAGCACGGGGAGAACATGAAAACTCCATGCACACAGACCCGGGGCAGGAATCAAACCCAGACCCTGGAAATCCAATGGGACAGTGCTAACCACTAAGCCACGTGCCACCATTGTAGATATTGCCCAGTGAAATGACTCCATATAGGGCTGTAGAATATATAGACATGGACATACAGTTGCACAGGACTCTTAAGAGTTAAAACTATATATAAATAGTTTTCCCTTAAAGAACAGTATGACACGTATTTTCCCTCACAGTATAAGCAGACAATGCTTTGTTGGGCACCTCACTATCCTAAGATCTCATAGTGCTGTGCAGATTCAGGCAAATGTAAGCACGTCTATGGTCTTTGGGCTCGATAGTGCAGGACTAAACCATTGCGTCAGCCTTGTTTCATTGTGCTTGGTCTTCATCCACCCCTTCCCTCGCCTCAAGGGGCTTTATCCAGGCCAGGGTGAGATCACTGAATRTGTAGGATTCTCTAAGTCTCTGTCCAGGTTGGGACATTTTTCTATATTGATTGTTCTAAGGACTGTAGATCACCATGTGGAATGTAATCATGAAGGCTTTTTTTCTCTTTCTTTTCATCTCAGTAAGACTGTTGATAATCTTTATCCATCATCACTGTACTGGCAATGTGAAATGGAGCCAACAGGAAAGGTGTTAACGGCATTTGTTACAAGCAAATGTAATGTCTGCTTGTTATCGGCGATGGCAGTGTCACGACAGGGAGGAGATCTGTGCTCAGATGGAGATGGAGGAGGGGTGAAACGTGACCACTTGATAATTACACTGGAAAAACACACAGATGAATGTTTAATGATGTCTAGTGACAGTGATATAGATGCTCWCAATACATCACTGAAAACAAATATGTAACCTCATGCAGGAGATGAAAGAACTTGGTGGCGTGGTTTGCTCGCTCGAAGAACTGGGAGAGCTCCACGAAGAACTTAATGCGTTACCCGTGGATACAGTCTTTAAAATCAGTGGAAATTTAGTACATTTTTAGAGTGTTAACRTTTCTTTCTTATGCAATGAGAYTTTGGACTATGGTTCTGAAGGTTCCAGATTCAAACCCCACAACCACCAGATTGCCACTGTTGGGCCCTTGAGTAAGGCCCTTAACCTTCAACTGCTCAGATGTAGAATGAGATAGAAATGTAAGTCACTCTGGATAAGGGTGTCTGCCAAATGCTGTAAATGTAAAAATGGCATAATTTTTGTTAATATATTAAATAATATATTATTATTTAAT